>JZKD02S2080147.1:113501-124745 GCA_000966675.3 Picea glauca
ATTTCATCATTCAGCTAAAATTCAAAGATAAATCCTATCATTCGAATTGGAGATATGATCACAATATTTATATCTAGAGCAACAAATTATATTTATAATATATGTATCCCAAAAAAAATAGACCATTAAGTCTAAAGATATCATACCTATTAGTATATCCGGATTAAAAAAACTTAAATGAAAACATCATTTACAAAAGGCTAAAGCCAAAATGCATATATGTTGTTTCATTAGGTCTTAAAATCACTCATCCATCTTCTGCCCTAGGCCAAGATGATTTCCATTACAAAATATAGAGTATTTAAAGAGTTCATGAAAACTAAACTTTATATCTTCTAAGATAGGATCAGATCTCAAAAAGATCTAAAAATTACAAATATAGAGGGCTCAGATCCACTCATGATCAAATTATATCTTCAAAATTTATGAAAGTTCTCTCCTATTTACAAAATAAGAAAAAGACATATCTAATCCACTAAGTCGATCATACTCCATCCCATAAGATCAGAAATCAGATACACCTTGTCATGAAAAAATGAAATGAGAGCACGTTAAACATTTCATTAACTAACAATTTCTAAATTTATATGAAAAATTGACTTGGCTACAAAATTTCTCGATTATGTAGCTAGTCTTATTATTGGTAACAAAAATCCAAATCGATCTAAATTGATTAAAGGAACAACAAATAAAGTATGATTGAAACAAAAATCAATCTTACCATTTAACTAATAACAAAAATTGGATCACGATATCTCAGAATTTATCACGGCCTTTACAGTGTCATCGTTTTTTTATAAAAATATTGCCTTTCCTTTTTATACGCTTCGCTTGCCTTTGTGCATTGGCCTTGAGTTCACGATTTTCATTTGTCAATGATTCATTGAGATTCGTGAGATATTTTATCTTTTCTTGGAGAGCGGGGATGTCTGTATAGTACTACCCTATCCAATGCAAACAAACTTCGCAATGCACAACATGGGAAATATTTTGAGGAAGTGTGTAATTGTGTGCTAAAACATCCATGCTACCCACTGTCGGCCTTTGATCGAGCTTAATGCCTATAAACCCATTTCTATCTTATAGACACGATGGGAGATTATTGACAGAATCGAATGGTTGGTCTGGTTTGCAACAAATTGGATCTTCCTGTGCTAGAAACCTTTCAATATCAGATTCAGAATCCTCATGGATCTTGATCAAATTGATTGAGCTCACACGAGGCTTTGATATATTATGCAGACTCCTTGAAATGATTTGACCAACCCTCTTATTACAAAACCCTAACATTTCTTGATTCTTCTTTCATTATTTGCAAGGGTTTTTACCGTCGGATCTTATAGTACGATTAGGGAAGACAATAGGTCCATGCAAAAGAGTTTTAATAAAATCAAAACTAACATTTTGTTGTCCACATAAAAGATGATCAGGTAATGCCCCTTCACGAGGGTTTTAATCCAAGACATCTGGCTTGCCACTTGACATATCAAGAGGGTTTTCAATCGTATGTTTATGACCCACAGGTGTTTCTACAACAATTACTGCAACAAAATCATTTCGAGCTAGAAACTCATCCCAATCATCACCTAGGCTTTTCAAACGATGAACCAACAGTAATTTAATCAAACCATGGTGAAAGAGGCTAGAATCTAGATTCTTCTTCTTGTATATCTTCGACATTTTATACAAACTTATTAACAAGTAAAACAACATATTTATATGGAAGCCAATAAAATGCGTGAGAAATCTCACATGGTAAAGGAAGACCAGGCCATAACGACCTTCACGGGTAATAAATTGTTTTAAAACTTCTAACCATGCCATATAACATTGAGTAGGGAGACCAGAATAACTTTGTCACAACATTCTATCTTTCTGTAGGTGAAGAAAAGACTCCAGGGTACTTCATCCAATTTCAAATTTTTAAACCACTTTTGACCAGTGAGAGGGAGCCTTGTTGATTCACTCAGAAAATCTTCGGTGATATCCAACTGAATATCATCCACCTTTTCTCTGTATCCATCAAATGTAAGGGAGAATTCTTTGGCCACTTTCATGTTATACCCCTAGAACTTCTTAATAAAAATATCCCAACCCTGGTTCTTCAGATCCTCACTCGCATCATCATAAAGAAAAAACGTTTGAGAACCATTTGGCTCTACTCATACAATAAGGGAAATTACAGGATCAAACAGATTGTAGCAAGAATGACTCAAAATAATTGTGGGATAAGGGGTTAGCAGTAAAAGAGGCGAGTCTGAGCTGATACCATGGAAACAAAACTAGCAACAGACCAGCGCAACCATAACATAAGCATAAGGGTTTCAGTCACGAAATTTGGACGTTTCTCGTAATGAACGTTTTTAGTACAGAGCATAACACAAGACCTTAGCTCATAATGAGAGGCATGTCACTTCAAACTGCTAGCTAAAATGAAGTACATGATACGATCCTGGTGCATTTAATTTGCACGACATGTGATAGGTAGGCTTCATTTGCAAAGGTTAGGAGAGGATATGTTTTTACAATCCAAATGAAAATAAAAAATTTAATATCAAAGTTGATTTACCAAGAATTTAAATGAACAAGCTTATATTTCAATTGAAAATCAACATAGATATTCAAATAAACTCAAAAGGAAAATCATCCCAATATTGAATAGGAAGTAGATACAAGTCACAATGAATTTTTTAGAAACCAAGCAATGGATAGAGTTATAATGCGAAATTAAGTTTAAATGATTGACTCATTCTTACAGTCATGAATCAAGCAAAAAAATGCAAGATAAAAGTAAAAAAAGAATAATCAAACATCTTTTTAATAACCAAATAATAACCCTTAAATAGCAATATTTACAGGATGAGGCGTAGGAAGCTAGAGGAGTTGTCATTTGTCATTGAAAAAGAAAAAAAATGTAGGGTTGCCAACAATTGTGACTTACTGGGAGAAGCAGTTATCTCTACATCGCCAATGAGTTCACGTCAGGACTAATTAGAATGAAAAAAATTGAACAACAGCTGAAGGAAATTAAGCATCTCAATCAAATTTCAACAATCATCACACAATCCAGCTTCAGATATCTTACTGTTCTGATGAAATCTGGTGACAAATTTTAATTATGAGAGCAACGATATTCAAGACAATGGCTCTGATTCCGTTGACAGGGCCTTTGCTGCTAGCAGGCATCCATAGCCTCGACAGGGATGTAAATTACCCCACTCTGATTCTTCTACCCTATCCAAGAATTTTCGATACCAAAAGAAGGGCACTTATGACCAACATCAAATTTTATACCTGATAATTTTCTTGAACCTGACATCGCTTCGCTGCCAACAGGCCTGTTTAGTACCTAGATGAAGTTGTATTTGAATCATGTATGCATTTACCCATTGCTAGCATACCTATTAAGTATTTTGGCGGGTTTACAGACACTTCTCACAACTCTCTGGAAATTATTTACAATTTTGACATAAATTTAATGATATTCAAAAGAGCGGGGTGATGGGGAAAATTTCAGTTTTCAGAACACTTGATAGTGTCCAACATTTAATTTATCGCTTAATAACCTTCATTATGATCTGAAATTAGTTTTTTGATGAGACTAATTTTTTGAGGATGGGAAGGCGTACTTGAGTTTTTTTGTTTAAAACAAGGACAACGTAAAGAGATTTAATGATGGTTGTGTCTACTCATAATTATAAAATGAAACCATGAAACCTATTCTAAACAGAAAATTTATGTAGCTAGTCTGTGTTTCAGGAATTTAAAGCATTGATGCTCTGAAATACCTTGACTTTTTCTTCATAATGAGGCATTTTGGTATCCCTTCATGAACTAAAAGGTGACACAGACATAAGTTTAACCAGAAATCAACAAAAACAAACAAAATGAAAAGAACCAAAAACCAGAAAACAAAAGTAAATCAAAACAGAAAAATTATGTACAAAGGTGGATCTAGAAACATCAATAAAAATACCTTTTGAGAGCTTGTCCATTCACGAGGAAGGTGTCTGGATGTCCCTCCAAACTGTATAGATGGAAAGTATTGGGACCTAATTTTTCAACAATTACGAAAGGCCCCAACCACGGGTTTTGGAGCTTGGTGTGTTCCCCTTTTCCTTCATGAGGTTTACTCCATTTGAGGACCAGGTCTCCTACCTAGAAATTTATATCTGAAGAAGAGTTCGAAGAAAATCGTCCTTTCACAAACCGCTAATTATGATCAAGCCTCTCCTTTGCTTTCATTCTTGCTTATTATAGTTTCAACAAGGCATTAATTCGACTTTCAAGAGGAGGGCATTCCTCTTCTTGAACTTTATGTGATAATTACAAAGAGGGAAGAAGAACATGAGGAGGGAGAATTGATTCTCTTCCATACACAAGGAAGAAAGGGGAACTACCAATAGAGGTTTTTGGTGTCACCCTATCAGGTTTTTGGTGTCACCCTATCAGCCCAGAGTAAATTAAAAAGCATGTTATCCCAACTTTTGTGGTTTTCAGAAACTATCCTCTTCATTATTTTTATCAAGTTTTTATTCGTTGGTTCTGCTAGGCCATTTAATTGGCGGTAATAAATGGAAAAATACTTCAGTTTGATCCCCTTTTCTAAATAAAAAAAAATTCATATCTAGGGATGAAAAGTAAGAAGAATTATCGAAAACTAAACATTCTGGAACGTCGAATCTAGTATTGATATTCGAGTTGAGAAAATATATTACTTGATTAGTGTTCACCACTTTCAGCGGTGCAGCCTCGGACCATCTGGTAAATTAATCCATTGTTGTAATGATGTATTTATGATGTTGTGAAGAGGTGGGTTTAATTGTCCTATGATGTCGAGACCCCACTGCTGAAAAGGTGAATCTACCAAAACAGGATGCAAAGGGAATGCTGCCTTTTTTACTCTTCCAACAACCTTTTAGTAGATTATGAATTTACAACATAATGTATGGGCATATTTGAATAATGTTGGCCGATAGTATCCAACTCTTAATACTTTGTGAGAAGTGGTGTCTCCACTGAAGTACCCACCATCCTCACCAGCATGAAGTTTGGATAATACTTTCTCTTCTTCATCTTTTTCCAAACAATGCATGAGAACACTATCAAAATTCTTTCAAAATAATACATCGTTTATCAACTGGAAAGGTGGAGATTTTAGTCTTAATTCTCTTCTCTTCTTTGGATCAATATGGCAAGGAGAAAAACCATGTATTAAATAAAACTTAATATCATCAAACCATGAATTAGAAAGAACTTGTGCACAACTGATTTGTTTTCTGTCATGTTGGTTTATAGTTGAGGAATTGATTTGGCTTTCTTGTTCTTTAATTGAATCAACAACTAGTTTACATAAGCCTTAACCTCTGATAATCTATGTATGGGTTATGTCGAGGTCATATTATTGTAATGATGTCATCCAATTTTCCTATTTTTCACCCTATTCCTTTTGTACTAACAATTTTCTGACAGTGGGGTAAGGAACAATGACTTTAGTTTTGGATTTTAGCAAATATCATTGAAAGTGTTTCATTGCCTTAAAAATGGCATAAGTTTGTTGATCTATAGTTGGGTAATTCAGTTCATACCCTTTAAAAGATGATCTCATGAAGGCAATGGGAATTTCTTTGCTTTCAACATTCTTCTGTGTTAGGACAAAAGCATAAGATCGATCAAAGGTGAAAGTGTAAAGATTGAAATCTTGCGAGAAATCAGGGCTCATCAAGGAAGGGGATTCCACTATGGATTTTTTGATGGAATCAAAAGCTTTATTTTCCTATGGTCCCCAATGATACTGGACATTCTTTTTAATTAAATTTTGCAATGGCCTTACCATTTCTGAGAAACTTGGGTCAAACCTTCTGACAAAATTAATCTTGCTCAGAAATGACTGTATGGCTTTCCTGGAAGAGGGAGGGGAGAGTTTGGAAATATATTGAGTTATTTTAGGATCGATAATCATTCCATATTTGGACACTATGAACCCAAGTAATTTTAATTTCTCAACTGCAAAGACCAATTTCTTAGGGTTGAGAGATATGCCATACTTGCGGCATCGTTCTAGAACTTCCCGAAGGTGAGACAAATGATCTTTCTTGTTTTTAGAAAAAATGGTTACATCATCAAGATAAACCACTACTGATTGATTTAAGAGGCCATTAAATGCAATGTCCATTTCTCTCTGAAAAGTGGCCCCAACATTTAGAAGTCCAAAAGGAATCTTCATGTAGGCATAAGTGCCCTAGCGGGTACGAAAAGTGGTTTTTAACTGGTCTGGTGGAGACATGAGGACCTAGTTGTATCTCGAAAAACCATCTAACAGTGAAAGTCTTTCGAAACTAGATACTTACTGAAGAATTTGTTCCATCGAAGGAACAGGATAATTGTCTTTATCAGACACTCGGTTCAAGTTACGAAAATCGACAAAGAGTTGAATTTCACTGCTTTTCTTCCTTACAGGGGCTATATTAGACACCCATCATGTGTGCCTCATGGGAAAGATTATCTTCTCATTGAGTAATTTATCCAGTTCTTTCTTAATAGTGTGTTCCAATTTGGGGTGCATCTTTTTTAATTTTTGCTGAAAAGGCTGAGTTTGTGGTTTCATGGGGATGGTATGTTGTATTATATTAGGATCAAATGTTTTCAAATCATCATATGTCTAGGAGAAAATGTCTTTAATTTATTTAAAAAGTTTGATAAAAGAAGATCGTTCTTTCTCGGAGCACCTCGTTCCCAAATTGATATTTTGAGGATTTTCCTTACTTCCTAAATTTACTCTCTCATAAGTCAATGAAGAACTGTTCGTCTTACAATTGATTGACCCTATAAATTTATCATGTAAATCATAAAAAATATCTAGTCATACGACGGATCTGGGAATAGAGTTTACCAAATCCGACGTCGATTCAGGAGATCTAAGATATGATATTACCGTTTTCATCATGAGTGCCTTCATTGATGATTGCACCTTCGAAAGTGTCCTCCATATGAAAGAAGTTGATGATCTGTTGATCGTCATCGAAGACTCTTCAATTGGTGATGTTGTCTGGGATCGATGGCCTGAATGATAATTCAATCAAAAATGCATTCGGAGAGAGACCTTCTGCGAGAAAAACTTTAGAAGCAACATTATCCAATAGGTCAGCCTCATAATTACTTAATATAGGAATGGAATTGATGTTAAATGATAAAAATTTATGTATCAAACTCTGTACCTTGTTTTGGTAACTTCTCAGATGCAGTGACAAACAACATATGGAGTTTCTTACCTATCTGATCATTATCTCCAAATCACCGAACACTATTAAATTTTTTCCATCCATATCGAAAGCTTTTTCAATATATTGTAGAAGTGCTTTGTATTCGGCAATGTTATCAGTGTATTCAAACTCTAATTGACAGGTGATGAAAGTTTTATTTCTTGCCAGTTCGATGAGTACACATCCTCAACCAACTTCTTCTTTGGATTTGGATGGATCGAAGTACAGTGACCATATATGAGCTCCGTCAACAGTGTTTGTCACAATTGGAAAGGCTACTGATTGAGTACAAGTCATGAGCTCTGATTGTTTCTCCAAATCGGTGATGGGGGAAATTTTGGTCATGAAGTTACCGAAGAAAGTGTTCATTCCCTGCATTTCGAATGAATTAGTGGATACAGTAAAAGGTTCATTCAGATCATTTAGATCTGTCACGGTATGTTTCAGACAACGTTCACGATTTATCCTAATTTTATTTGGATGCCCATTTGTTGGTAACCACAAATGTGACAATCTGTGGCAAAGTACCCATGTAGATGATCAGATGAATCCCTACTAAAAAAAAAATCATAGAATTCGAGGATGTCAACAAGAATGATGTCAATATTTTTATGAACCTTAGGATTACAAGATAGCCTAACCAATACATCCTTTAGTTCACCGATTACCTTAATGTTCGTCCGATCGAGCTGAATGATTTTAAGACTAGAAGGATGAACTTCTGCATTAATTTTTTGGCAAATAGATAAAGGCATCACATTCGATGATGCGCCAGATTCCACCATGCAATTATGTACATTTCTATTAAAAATTTCAAAACTTAATAAGAAAGGTGGGACATTTTTGCGAGTATTAACAACAAAATTCTATTGATTTTTAGTCGTTGTCCCTGAAACAATTTTATCTACATTTGATACAGTTTTTTTAGTGATATCCATTTTATTTGGGGGTTCAAATGTCGTTTTAGTAGGGATCTTTTGGGTTGTTTTAGAACTGAATTCTGCAATTTTCTTGTTGTTTAGGTTATTGTTTTTACTATTTTTTGCGATGTTCTGAAGCATTTTCTACAGAATAAGAGGAAATTTAAAAAGTTCGAAAATAGAAATATTAGCCCTTAATTTTTTCAAGTCTTCAATTAAATCATATTCTAAAACAAGGGCTGTTAAATTCTGTTTTATTTCATTTTGTTTCTATTGTCTTAGAGGCACATTATTACTCATTTTGGAAGAGGGTTTACTCTGTGTTTTGCTTCTGGTGTTGTAAGGGTGGACATTTTCAAAGTTTTCTTGAAAAATACTATCGGAGAACTGCCTGAAGATATTGGGAGATGACTCCTCTTCTTCAGGTACTTCTTCTTCAACTACACCTTCAGGATTTTTAGGGTGAATAGAGTTATCATGTGCATCAAGGATAGTTTTCATAGCGTATTGTAAGCTTTCGAAATTAAGACCTTCTGGGGTCAGATTTGGTTGGTTGGGGGGAAAAGGATTTCTAAAAGAAAGTTTAAAACTTCCTTTGCTTGAGGATGCCTCTTCGATCGATCTCTTCAAGTCTATGACTTGATTCAATAATCTTTGGACAACCTTTTGCAAAATTTCTAAGTCTAGAGTTTTTGCTTGGCTTTTCGCTTGGGGATGCCTCACAAGGATTTCGATTTTCTTTTTAGAGGATGAAGTTGTTTCAACTTCACTATTAAGATTGTATTTCAAACTTAATATGTCTTTCTCAATTTGGCTTGCCTCCTCGAAGGCTTCCATTAATATAGAATTTTTAGACCTCTTAACCCAAATGGCTATATTATTATGTAGGGCCTTGGTGTAATATGCAACAATTAGACTTTCTCCAGGCATTGAATCTGTGGGGATTTGATTCTTTAACATGAGGAATATTTGGTTAAAATCTTTTACTTTCTCATTAAGGTTCATTTTTAGGTTGGAGAGTTCCATTACTAAGACTTCAGGGGTTTTATCATCTCCAAACTTCTATAAAAAACATGTTTCGAATTTTTCCCAAGAGACAATGGTCTGGGTCTACTGAGTGGAATACCATGTAGACGCATTTCCCTTAAACATATAAGGAAAGAGTCTACATACTACATCTTCATTCTCTACACTTCAGAGTCTAATGGCCAACATGAATTTATTTATGTGATCTTCGACAGATTTCTTAGAATCTGAATCAAATTTAGGTAACCATTTCTCCGAGTGTTTTGGCAATGGGTGTTGGGGTCCAGTTACAACCACAACATCTTTATCAAGCCACGACCTGGTGGGATTGTTTTGGTTTTCCATGGGTGTAGGCGGTGTCGAAGGCTGAGATGGTTCAGACGAGGAACTTCCTTCGTCGGAAGATTCTCCTCCTGAAGAGGATGGAGATGAATGAGGTGGTGAAAGTGGAATACCAGATCACCCGGCTTCAAGACTAGGTGTATGGTCAGGATATATGGTATTATCTACTAAATAATCTAAATGTAGGCCAGTGCCTTCAATTTTCTCTTAGATATCCGAGAAGTCTAAAGGTGGATTGAGAGGCCTACTAGGCTGTCTGATGTGGGCCAAAGAACTACGTGTCCTTAAGAGTGTTTGATGAAAAATTTCTTGTACGCCATCTACTTAAGGGTTTGGTGTTATCGGCTCTACAGGAATCTCAGGATTCTCGTTAAAAGTACTTGATGTTTCAGAAGCAACGTTGTTTTCTGAGCGAATATGTGTTACTATAGGGGAGTGAGTGTCTCAGGGTGGATTTTTGCGACTTCCACATGCCATCAATTATATTCAAGCCCTCCTTCTCGTGCCATTTGTTGACATGAGAAAATGATTGTCCATCAAATGGAAGAACGAGTATGGTTTGGGATTGTCTAAATAACCCAATCCTTTTGGTATAACTCGTTCTTACGGGTTTAATGGCTTTGTTATCCAATATAAAGTCCTAAAAGAAAATAAACAATAAAAAGAAATAACTTAACTAATTACTAGACACTATATATTATATATGTACATATGCTCTAATATAACTATTATAAGTGTATTTAAGAAAATAATATACAAATATCACTTATGTACATCATTTACAAATTGCAAGTTTTAATCGAAACTTACGAAATCAAATGCAAAAATAATTTATTTTAAGAAGCAGATAAATAAAGAACATTTAAATATTTTCTTTGTTCCTTTATAACTATAACGAATATTGAATTGAATAAACTATGAAACGCAGACATACACGTAGTCAAAAGAAAAACAAAATATTCTGGTTTCCTTAATATGTAAATGACAGAATTGAAAAAGATAAAGGAGATAACCTGTTGTTAGTTTGTGAGATGTATCCAAACGTCTGCATGAGTGAAAAATATCCAACTACCACGCCCAAGAAAGAAATCTGCAATGGACTTTATGTCTTTTTTAAATAAATTCAAAACATGTATTGGCAGTTGCGGTTTAATGACAGAGGAGGAAACACAAATTGAACCTTGTGATCTTATAATTGCATATAGTTACAACAAGATAAATCTGAGTGTAACTTATTACATTTCATCATTCAACTAAAATTAAAAGATAAATCCTGTCATTCGAATTGGAGATATGATCACAGTATTTATATCTAAAGCAGCAAATGATATTTATAATATATGTATCCCAAACACAATAGATCATTAATTCTAAATCTATCAGACCTATTAGTATATCAGAATTAACAAAACATAAATGAAAACATCATTTACAAAAGGCTAAAGACAAAATGCATATATGTTGTTTCATTAGCTCTTGGAATCACTCATCCATCTTCTGCCCTAGGCCAAGATGATTTCCTTTACAAAATATAGAGTATTTAAATATTTTATGAAAACTAAACTTCTTATCTTCTAAGGTAGGATCAAATCTCAAAAATATCTAAAAATTACAAATATAGAGGGCTCGGAGCCACTAATGATCAAATTATATCTTCAAAATTTATGAAAGGTCTCTCCTATTTACAAAATAAG
>JZKD02S2080147.1:177222-201468 GCA_000966675.3 Picea glauca
ATGAGATGGAGGGATAATGAAACTGCAGGAGTGAAGTCAATAGAACCAAGTGTTATATTATATGACTCGGCAGTCCATTGAGAAGGGTAGAAATATGATGAAAAGAAGTATGGGGTTCATTCTCGGAAGTGCAAAATGTACTATCGAGACTCCCACTCCAAGGGGGTGAAATCAACATGAGTTTCAAGTTTCCAAGGGGAAATATGAATGGAATGACTCATGTGGGGGAGAGTGATACCGATTGACAATACCAAAATGTGGCAAAGGTAAAGATACTGTAGAGCCAGATGTAAGGACACTGAAGCCGAATGGAAGAGGATGTAACTGGGAATATGCAATTGATTTACAAAGGGAATAATTACATGTCAGTGTCGAACATATACCTGAAGGGGCTTTAATCTTGCTGAACAAGTACCTACACACATGAAAACCAAATACACGACATGAAAAATATATGATGATAAAGAACATATAACAACTATTTTATAAACTTGACAATCTGCATGCGTACCTGAATGTGGCATGAGAAAAATTCTCTTTTGGGGAAAAGTGCATATGATCTCCTAAAGAATGTGAATATGTAGATGATGGAATGAGGATCTCATAGATGAGAACATATCAGGAAACAAAGGCTTTGGGATCCTGTAACAGAGTGTGGAAATTGAGAAAAAGGGGCTATATATGGGTGGTGGTCCCATAATGCCACCTCATTTGTACCTGACACTATTGTCGATCTGGTGATCCTTTCCCACTAGGATTTTGTATAGGGTGTGATGGCCCACTGGACATAAACCAAATTTCACCATATTGTGGATGGTACCTCTTTCACTTAGGGATTGACGACGAAATATAACAAATGTCAGTAATGTGAGCCTCAATAGGGAGTGCCAAAGAGGACTGAGGCCGAGATGTGTGGTGTATTGTATCTAATGTTTGGCAGAATTGAGGTAGAGATAGGAAATGAAGAATGCAATGGTCATATTCTGAACATATGGAACATGAATAATTGGTTTATATCCATTTCTTGCATGTGGTTGAGGAATCCGTAGTTTTGGTGGTTGTACTTGGTGGAGTAAAAAGCAATAAGGATTCTTTAGGGATTTGAATAAGATTGTGTAACTAGGGAAGAGGAGGACATAGGTTAGTGGGGTGTCCTTCTCTTTCACATAGTTTACAAGGACGTTTAGCTCAAGGAGGGAGTAGAGCTATGGGCTCGTTCTTTATTCATTTGACCTGAATGATGGTGGTGTTGTTTCTAGTTAGGGGTAAGGGTGGTGTGGTCGAAGCTTGTACTGGAATATACATCAATAACCCCTATGTATGAGGAGGGACAGATGGTGTACGAACCATATAGGGTGGATGAAGATACCAAACAGGGATGATGAGAACCATGTTTCGAAGGGTGAGAGTAGAAGCTACCTAGGATTCTTGAACTCCAGGTGGGCGGTAGAAAAATGAAATTTGGGTAATGGCTTGGGGGACTGTCTCCCAAAATGGTATTTTTCCTTGGAGAGGGGGGGGGGGATCTAGCATTGGTGGTGCAGTGTGGTTCTCAGGGCATTTCTAAGGTAGTAGTTATTTGACTGGTGTAATTTTGATGTGGGGAGGGACCTCTGTGAGAGGAGTATTGTCTTCGACATATGTTCCATTAAAATAAACTACACAATTTTTTTATGAAATGGAAGGGTCTAGGAGAGGTGGTTCTCCATGATACATCCCTACCAAGGATGTTTCCTTGAATATTCCATGACCAATGTCGATGACTGAAAAACTATACAAACTAGTGCAGAAAAGGGGGAGAATGTTATCAATGTTGGTGGAATGATTAGGCTCGTAATGTGTAAGTTGGTCAATGGTGACAATTTTCCTATTGTTGGGGAACATAATCATACGAAACACAGAAGAGTCTACCTCCTTCATAGCATACATGTAGTTGCATCCGAACAAGATATTGTAATAAGGTGGGGCTTTGATAGCTTCAATGTCAATCAGGATGGTTTTACCCCCAAGTTCTATGGGGACATTTTGGAAGATCCCTCCAGGGGATGACGGTCGATCATCATAAGATATTAGGATGATAGTATAGGGTACTAGCTCAGGCAAGCCAATTTTATGCCATAATACTTTGGACATGGTGCATGTGGATGCACCTTCATCGATGATGTATCGATGAACTATGATGTTCTGGATCTTGACTGGTATCTAAAAAGATACCAAGGCAGGGAGACATGGTTCTCCACTATCTATATCAAAGGTGATGAGTCAAGTATCAACGGGGTTGAATGCCCCCAAAGGGGAAAGAAAGGATTTGAGATTTGATGGATAGGTTTGTTGGAATCCTAACACATACATGGGTTGCCCTAGCATAAGGGTTATGTACATTCCATCGTAACAACATGTAGGCTATACGATGGTTTGGTTCAGTGTTAAGGGGGGAATCATTAGAGGTTTCCCGACTATAGTTGGTGTTTTTTCTGAGGTTGTTGGGTTAGAGTGGGGACGGAATATGTATTGACGATCATGTGTTTGTAGAAGAATCTCTTCTTCACTGGTAAGGAGAATATTGTGATCGATTGGATTTATAGGTTGAGTGGGACCTAGGTTTTGATATTTCCCTATTTTTGGTGGGGCCGAGTTTATCTCATGTTGGGTATTCATCATAACTTGGTGTGGAATATCATTTTGAAAATGGTCAAAGGTGGTCATTGCAAATAATGTTGTGGGGCCTCCTGAGGGGTAGGCCATGTCGGGGGGTGTTACATGTTCATGGATTATTCCATCCATTTGAAATAAAAAATTTAGGGGAAATGGTGAGTATAATGTCCATACTCACCACATAGAGCACAAGGGAAGTTAGTTATTAGGTTATTGTTCTTCCCTTGTTGTGGTTGATTGTTATTGTTTCCCCCTTGGGGTTTTGGTTTCCTTGATTTTTTTTCCCCCAATGGGATGGTTTTGTTGGGAGCTATTTCCTCCTAGCCTCAGGTTGTTATTGTTTCGATTATTCCCTATTTTTTGGTGTTATTCAGCTAGTGAAATGCATTTTCCATGTTCAAATGTTCAAAAGTGTGAACTTGTTGAATGGGAGAGGGTTGAAAAAAATTAACACCGACATGTGGTTGTCCTGGTGGAGAAGGAACCGGCTGGGGAGGACCAGGGAATGGAAGATATGGAATTTGTTTTGGAGACAATCTATATGGAATATAGGAAGTTGAAGTACTTCCACTATGTTTGGGGTTACATCTGGGGGTTGGGGGTGGACCCTCGTTTGATTGAGAGACCAAATGCATCTAGGTTACCGGTGGGGGTCTCCCCAACGACTGAGGGGGAGAAATAAGATATGACTATGGGTGAGTGGGGGGAGGTTAATACGATGCCCCTCCATATCGTTGCATATACTGATTTGCACCATAAGTAGGTGACGAGTGACTATAAGGGTTGCATTGTGTCATAGAACCAATCAACCCATCCGCAGCGTGGGACATCCTAGGTTTGTCCTAGACAAATGGTATAGGTCTAGGTGCATCATAAAATATTGTGTATAAGCAACCTGATTGAACATAGATGAGGTCAAATGTTTGGGCCTTGATGGTGTCTTACTCTTCTGATTGAGTAAAAGTGGATGAAACATCCTTGGAAATAACATAGATGAGTGATTTAAGAGACCAATCGAGGCATTGTTGTTTGGTGGATTCTTCTTTACACAAACTATGTCATCGACACCATTCATTGATGTGGTCAGCGATATTGATAGAAGTGGTTTGTTTGAAATCAGAGAGGAGTTCTAATATAGTATCATGATGAAATGGTAATTGGAAAAAGGACAAAAAGGCATTGGCCAATGATTCAAAAGTCACACAGGACCTTGATTTTTCATCCACATACCATTTGGCTAATGAACCAGTGAGAGTTATTTGAAATAATCTCAATAAGATGGAATCATCCATGATGCTATTTGAAGAGCCCCATAATTGGAAGTTCATAACATAGTTGGCGGGATCTTCCTCTGGTTTTTCTTTAAACTTGAGAATGTATGAAGGTAACTTGGTAGGCATATTGGTCCAAGTGGCGTCATGCAAAATGGGATCATTCATGAGTTTGGTTAAATCAAGAATGTTGAGAGATGCCAAGTATGGTGTAGAGAGATTTGGTGGAGGATTAGTTCCATCCATTGTGTGTGTAGGTAATGGAGCTATCCCTTGAGAGGGATTTGGTGGGATTATACTTCTCCCTTGAGAAGAAGGAGAACTAATAGATGGACGAACTTGGATATTTGACCTAAAAAAAGTGGAACCAAGTAAAGTTGATCCCAAAATGATGGCACTCATTGGGTGTGAGATGGTTGAGTTGGTGAGTTGGAAAGATTAAGGATTCCTCCTAGAATAGGAGGGAGATTTTGCAAGTGTATAGAATGATGGGGGTTATGTGGTTCTCCTATGGTTCCAACTAAAAAAGTGAATGTGTGCAAATGGTGAGAAGAGAGAAATAAATGAACAAGAACTTTGTATATTTTTTACCTTCACAAGATAGTATAACCCACAATTGCATGTAATCAAATGAACATCATACATAAATGAAGTATAAATAAGCAAGTATGTGGATCGGTGGATATTTTCCGCATGGGGGAACAATAAAAAAAAATGCTTGTTTCCTAAAAGACTATCATCCTTCCTCTCAATTTAGCACTAGGCCTTCCAATAGCACTCAATAGTGGGTCTGAAGCCACTGGAAGAGGAACTAGTGAAGGTTGAAGTAATCAACTATAATGAGGGGTAGAGGGTACATATCTCAAAAGAACTGGCGATATTTCCCAATATCCACANTGCTGAGGGGTAGGTCGTGTCGGGGAGCGTTACATGTTCATGGATTATTCCATCCATTTGAAATAAATAATTTAGGGGAAATGGTGAGTATAATGTCCATACTCACCACATAGAGGACAAGGGAAGTTATTTATTAGGTTATTGTTCTTCCCTTGTTGTGGTTGATTGTTATTGTTTCCCCCTTGGGGTTTTGGTTTCCTTGATTTTTTTTCCCCCAATGGGATGGTTTTTTTGGGAGCTATTTCCTCCTAGCCTCAGGTTGTTATTGTTTCGATTATTCCCTATTTTTTGGCGTTATTCAGCTAGTGAAATGCATTTTCCATGTTCAAATGTTCAAAAGTGTGAACTTGTTGAATGGGAGAGGGTTGAAAAAAATTAACACCGACATGTGGTTGTCCTGGTGGAGGAGGAACCGGCTGGGGAGGACCAGGGAATGGAAAATATGGAATTTGTTTTGGAGACAATCTATATGGAATATAGGAAGTTGAAGTACTTCCACTATTTTTGGGGTTACATCTGGGGGTTGGGGTGGACCCTCATTTGATTGAGAGACCAAATGCATCTGGGTTACCGGTGGGGGTCCCCCCAACGACTGAGGGGGAGAAATAAGATATGACTATGGGTGAGTGGGGGGAGGTTAATACGACGCCCCTCCATATCGTTGCATATATTGATTTGCACCATAAGTAGGTGACGACTGACTATAAGGGTTGCATTGTGTCATAGAACCAATCAACCGATCCACACCGTGGGACATCCTAGGTTTGTCCTAGACAAATGGTATAGGTCCAGGTGCATCATAAAATATTGTGTATAAGCAACCTGATTGAACATAGATGAGGTCAAATGTTTGGGCCTTGATGGTGTCTTCCTCTTCTGATTGAGGAAAAGTGGATGAAACATCCTTGGAAATAACATAGATGAGTGATTTAAGAGACCAATCGAGGCATTGTTGTTTGGTGGATTCTTCATTACACAAACTACGTCATCGACACCATTCATTGATGTGGTTAGAGATATTGATAGAAGTGGTTTGTTTGAAATCAGAGAGGAGTTCTAATATAGTATCTCGACGAAATGGTAATTGGAAAAAGGACAAAAAGGCATTGGCCAATGATTCAAAAGTCACACAGGAACTTGATTTTTCATCCACATACCATTTGGCTGATGAACCAGTGAGAGTTATTTGAAATAATCTCAAGTAGATGGAATCATCCATGATGCTATTTGAAGAGCCCCATAATTGGAAGTTCATAACATAGTTGGCGAGATCTTCCTCTGGTTTTCCTTCAAACTTGAGAATGTATGAAGGTAACTTGGTAGGCATATTGGGCCAAGTGGCATCATGCAAAATGGGATCATTCATGAGTTTGGTTAAATTAAGAATGTTGAGAGATGCCAAGTATGGTGTAGAGAGATTTGGTGGAGGGTTAGTTCCAGACATTGTGTGTGTAGGTAATGGACCTATCCCTTGAGAGGGATTTGGTGGGATTTTACTTCTCCCTTGAGAAGAAGTTTGACCCCCGCCTCCTTGTGAAGGAGAACTAATAGATGGACGAACTTGGATATTTGACCTAAGAAAAGTGGAACCAAGTAAAGTTGATCCCAAAATGATGGCACTCATTGGGTGTGAGATGGTTGAGTTGGTGAGTTGGAAAGATTAGGGATTCCTCCTAGAATAGGATGGAGATTTTGCAAGTGTCTAGAATGATGGGGGTTTGTGGTTCTCCTATGGTTCCAACTAAAAAAGTGAATGTGTGAAAATGGTGAGAAGAGAGAAATAAATGAACAAGAACTTTGTATATTTTTTACCTTCACAAGATAGTATAACCCACAATTGCATGTAATCAAATGAACATCATACATAAATGAAGTATAAATAAGCAAGTATGTGGATAGGTGGATATTTTCTGCATGGGGGAACAATAAAAAAAAAGGCTTGTTTCCTAAAAGACTATCATCCTTCCTCTCAATTTAGCACTAGGCCTTCCAATAGCACTCAATAGTGGGTCTGAAGCCACTGGAAGAGGAACTAGTGAAGKTTGAAGTAATCAACTATAATGAGGGGTAGAGGGTACATATCTCAAAAGAACTGGCGATATTTCCCAATATCCACAYAAAATCTGATCAAGGTGCAATTGCATCCCACAACTGCCACCTGGGTAGATATCCYATGTTTKGCCACTAAGTACCTYGGTAAAAGTGTGACATTTAGATTTTCRGCCTAAGAAATGGGTCATGGGTTAGATACCCTCACAAGAGTTGGGTGACTCAAGAAGGGATGCACAAAACAAACAKACCTTGGCCTTCGACCCTTCATGGGTATCTCCCTGGCTTATGGTGTAGGAACACTTGACTTTGAGGATTTGAAACATCCCTATTCTCAACTTYTATTGTTTCAAAATGTGAGAACCTGATAAAGAGGGGTTATTTGGATGCCTACCCTCGATATCCTCCCTAGACTAAAAAAATTATTTTGACACCTCCCATGGAGGAAAATTTAGTGTGTTCTTAGAATTTTTTTTAGATGTCATGGGCTGAGAGATTTGGGTCATGGACCAACCTCATTTGAATTAAATTGGTGTTGATAATTTCCAAAGAAGTTGTTGGATCTTTCAGAATTACTTTGAAGGAATCCTACTTCGACCTCCAATATTATAATATAAATTATGTGTTTGAGGAGTGGCTTTGTGTGCAAGAATGTTAAAAGTGTGAAAAATATTTTAATAAGTTAAGTGTCAGATTGCAAGATGTGGACTTCATGTGGTCCTTACAAATATTCTTACCTAGCTTACTATGTTTCTTTGGTACAACCTTCTGGAATGTTTAAATCCCTAAAGAACTAGCAATATGGACATATGGGTCCTTACAAATCCTTTAAACTCCATAGAATGTTGTTTATACTAAGAAATTTTTTGAAACTATCCTAGAATTGTAGACATGTGGACATGTATGTGCCCCTTACTTGATCTTTTAAACTTTCCTAGAGTGTTGTCTAAACCGAGAAAGAATTTAGAAACTATCCTAAGATTGAAAACATGTGGGAATGTATGGCCCTTACAAATCCTTAAGATGATTTCTAAAACTAAGAGGTACCCTAGGGGGGATTTGTTCTCTCCTAATGATTTTTAAAGGGAGATGAAATTTCCTTTCAACGACATTTTTTTATTCCCGAGATCACACTAGGGTGTTGGGGAAGCAAGGATGATTTTAGGGGCTAAATTTCGGTCATGGGCTAATTTTCCATGGTTTTTCAAAAAATGAGATTCGCTATTTTAAAAATGATTCGGCCAAATTCTAGAGGATAAAATCATTTTACCTTAAAAATCGCCAAAAATTCATAAAAAAATTAATAAAATCCTTAGAAATTTGAATATTTTTACAAAAATATTGCTAGTCATTTATAGTTGGCATATGAAGGATTAGTAAGATTTGCCAAGGTTTCTACATTTTAAAATAAATTTCCATCCTTCAAATCATCCGTGGGGGGAAGATCATACTTGNAATCATTTTACCTTAAAAATCGCCAAAAATTCATAAAAAATTAATAAAATCCTTAGAAATTTGAACATTTTTACAAAAATATTGCTAGTCATTTATAGTTGGCATATGAAGGATTAGTAAGATTTGCCAAGGTTTCTACATTTTAAAATAAATTTCCATCCTTCAAATCATCCGTGGGGGAAGATCATACTTGAGGGATAATATTGATTTCTAGTCCCAAATTAATTGATTATGTTTTGAAAGAGCAATAACTTCAACTCAAAATTTTAAATGCCAAATGAGCCATCCATATGGAAACAAAGCAAATAGAAGAATATTGATTCTTTTTACCCCTATGTGCTTATGTTAGATAACCCTTATTGTGAGATATGACTCTAAGTGAAGCATAGTTGCTTTACAAAGTGCAGGAAATTAAAATGTGAAGGCTAGGGGCCCTCAAAATGTGCACGTGCTTCCTTTGTTGAATTTGCACACTTTGATTTCTGAACCAAATATATAGTTTTTTTCCTTTTTGATGGATTTTGGTGTTGTAGGTGAACTAATTGTTTCTGGCATTGATGTCTTTCTTTAACCATTGTGTGCAATGCTACAGATGATTTTTTAGTGATAACACAAGGCATAAGCTATAATCCATCAACATTGAATGAAATCGATGAGTCATAGTCAGGGATGATTTTAAGGATGGAAATTTATTTTAAAATGTATAAACCTTGGTGAATCTTACTAATCCTCCATATGCCAACTATAAATGTTTGGCGATATTTTTGTAAAAATATTCAAATTTATAAGGATTTTATATAGTATTTATAAAATTTTGGCGATTTTTAAAGTAAAATAATTTTATCCTATAGAATTTGGGCAAATCATTTTTAAAACAACGAATCTCGTTTTTGGAAAAACAATGGAAAATTAGCCCAAGAGCAAAATTTAGCCCCTAAAATCATCCATGGTCATAGTAGTCATCGATTTTAGGGTGAGAGTAAATAAAAATCATCCAAATATTAGTTGGTTACCCATTATAATCCTATGTAAATACATGTGAGGAACAATAGTCGTCGATCTAGTGAAGGGGGTCGATCTCAACCATCCAGAAATGGACAAGTACCCACTGTCATATCACAACACTAAGCAGTTCTTAGTCGTCAAGTTTCTTAACCAAGCTCAGGAGGGGGTTTTGCGACCTAGGGCATCAGAGCATCGAACCCCGAAAGAATTTTAAGTCTAATCCCATTTGTAATTCTTGGCACACTGATGTCCCAGGACCAAGGTTCTAACCCCTAGTTCCATACCTTTAACTATAATAATACTGATAGGAAGAGAGAGGGTGATGTCCTAATGACACATTGTGTTGAATTGGCGAACAGGGTGTCATGGAAGGGTCACCTATCAACACCTAGTTGAAGGCGTGTGGAGTGTGGGACCCTCACCAAGCATAGGATTTGTGGTGAGCCCCATAAATCTGAGCCCTTGGATTTAGGATTGGACTAATATCCATTGTATATCTTAGTGGAAAGAATTCAATCAGACCCTAGACCGTAGGGAGTTTTAGTGTATAAAAGACTAGAAAGAGCCACGTTCCCAATGTTCACGGTCATATAGTGGCGAAACATGTCCATCCTCGATTCCACAAAAGGGATAGATCTCCATTGTAGATCTTGCAGTGAAGGCTAGAAGTCATAATCCTAGGGATTAACTTAATTAAGTACCTAGTAATCATCAAGATTAACCTAGTTAATCATCTCGTAATCCTCAGTATGTTGAACACCAAAGTTTTATCATAATTCGATGATCACCTTAATTAATTATGGGATTAACTTGATTAATTATCTCATAATCCTCGGATGGAGGACTACAGGGAGTTTTAGTTTATAGCATGTTAGTAAGGAGTTGCAATCCTGATGTCTGCAATTACCTGGTGGTGCCACATGTCGTGACGTGAGTGGTGCCATGTGTCACATAGATTCGACAATATTGGTCATGGATCCATGGAAAAAATGAGTTCCACGTGTTGATTGATATGAATTCCATGTGTCATGACATGTGGAATTATTGGATAGGGCCACATGCCTGAGGATACCAAATTTATCTTGTATCTTAGACCATCGAGAGATTTTAGGAAATAGGCGTCACCAAAATAGCTGATAACTAATACCCGAAGGATTCAAGATGATGTCAAATGACAATATTCAATGAATATGGATTAGGCAAGTGTCAATTCCATGTTAGGAAAACCTTGGGCATCGCGATGATGTGTATGCCGCATCAGTGCACATGGGAAGTACACATGTCAATTGGTGAGTGTGCCACAATTCAAGTGATTTTAGTATTTTAAAATAGAGCTCCGTAGGAAAAACTTATGCCACGTGTCACGAGATGACGGTGGCCACATGGTGGGCCATGGTTAGGACAGGTGGCATGATAGGACATGTGGATATGTACTAGGTTACAAATCATCCCACATCAAGCATTTTGGGACTACACAAAATCTAGAAGTAGCACGGTCTCATGCTCCCGACGACCTAGGGATAGGTGTAATATTTTATGAGAGTGGCTCTTGGATGAACGTGCAACACAACGTTGGGTGCATGAAGGGATTAGGATAGGTAAGCCAAGGGCATGGTGGAATAGGTATTAGGTGCCATGCCAATGGATACAAAAGTAGCCATGTATGCATTAATGGGTGATGTATTATGACATGTCATACCATGTTGGATGCTATGGGTGATGTGGAGACCATGTGGCAGTATGGAGGCCTTTGGCCATTGAAAACCTAGAAATTTAAAAAGGCCATAACTTTTGATCTAGAGCTCTATTTCAAGAAAAGTTATAGTCATTGGAAAAATATCATAAATAAGAAGGAGATGGTTTCCAATTTTAATGTATTTGAGGAGGTTCGATAAAGGTGAAAAATTAATTCCCCATCCCTTAAAAGGGTACTTAGCAGGTTGTGTGTGTTATAGGTAGTATCAGAGCATGGTTCAAACACTAGGCCTCAATGGTATAGACACCAACCATAGGAATGGTNGAAATTTGAATATTTTTACAAAACTATTGCTAGTCATTTATAGTTGGCATATGAAGGATTAGTAAGATTTTCCAAGGATTCTACATTTTAAAATAAATTTCCATCCTTCAAATCATCCATGGGGGGAAGATCATACTTGAGGGATAAAATTGATTTCTAGTCCCAAATTAATTGATTATGTTTTGAAAGAGCAATAAATTCAACTCAAAATTTTAAATGCCAAATGAGCCATCCATGTGGAAACAAAGCAAATAGAAGAATATTGATTCTTTTTACCCCCTATGTGCTTATGTTAGATAACCCTTATTGTGATATATGACTCTAAGTGAAGCATAGTTGCTTTACAAAGTGCAGGAAATTAAAATGTGAAGGCTAGGGGCCCTCAAAATGTGTACGTGCTTCCTTTGTTGAATTTGCACACTTTGATTTCTGAACCAAATATATAGTTTTTTTCCTTTTTGATGGATTTTGGTGTTGTAGGTGAACTAATTGTTTCTGGCATTGATGTCTTTCTTTAACCATTGTGTGCAATGCTACAGATGATTTTTTAGTGATAACACAAGGCATAAGCTATAATCCATTCAACATTGAATGAAATCGATGAGTCATAGTCAGGGATGATTATAAGGATGGAAATTTATTTTAAAATGTAGAAACCTTGGCGAATCTTACTAATCCTCCACATGCCAACTATAAATGTTTGGCGATATTTTTGTAAAAATATTCAAATTTCTAAGGATTTTATATAGTATTTATAAAATTTTGACAATTTTTAAAGTAAAATATTTTTTTCCTATAGAATTTGGGCAAATCATTTTTAAAATAGCGAATCTCGTTTTTGGAAAAACCATGGAAAATTAGCCCAAGAGCAAAATTTAGCCCCTAAAATCATCCATGGTCATAGTAGTAGTCAATTTTAGGGTGAGAGTAAATAAAAATCATCCAAATATTAGTTGGTTACCCATTATAATCCTATGTAAATACATGTGAGGAATAATAGTCGTCGATCTAGTGAAGAGGGTCGATCTCAACCATCCAGAAATGGACAAGTACCCACTATCATATCACAACACTGAGCATTTCTCAGTCGTCAAGTTTCTTAACCAAGCTCATGAGGCGGTTTCACGACCTAGGGCATCAGAGCATCGAAGCCCAAAAGAATTTTAAGTCTAATCCCATTTGTAATTCTTGACACGTTGATGTCCCAGGACCAAGGTTTTAGCCCCTAGTTCCATACCTTTAANTATTGCTAGTCATTTATAGTTGGCATATGAAGGATTAGTAAGATTTGCCAAGGTTTCTACATTTTAAAATAAATTTCCATCCTTCAAATCATCCGTGGGGGGAAGATCATACTTGAGGGATAAAATTGATTTCTAGTCCCAAATTAATTGATTATGTTTTGAAAGAGAAATAACTTCAACTCAAAATTTTAAATGCCAAATGAGCCATCCATGTGGAAACAAAGCAAACAGAAGAATATTGATTCTTTTTACCCCCTATGTGCTTATGTTAGATAACCCTTATTGTGAGATATGACTCTAAGTGAAGCATAGTTGCTTTACAAAGTGCAGGAAATTAAAATGTGAAGGCTAGGGGCCCTCAAAATGTGYACGTGCTTCCTTTGTTGAATTTGCACACTTTGATTTCTGAACCAAATATATAGTTTTTTTCCTTTTTGATGGATTTTGGTGTTGTAGGTGAACTAATTGTTTCTGGCATTGATGTCTTTCTTTAACCATTGTGTGCAATGCTACAGATGATTTTTTAGTGATAACACAAGGCATAAGCTATAATCCATTCAACATTGAATGAAATCGATGAGTCATAGTCAGGGATGATTTTAAGGATGGAAATTTATTTTAAAATGTAGAAACCTTGGCGAATCTTACTAATCCTCCACATGCCAACTATAAATGTTTGGCGATATTTTTGTAAAAATATTCAAATTTATAAGGATTTTATATAATATTTATAAAATTTTGGCGATTTTTAAAGTAAAATAATTTTTTCCTATAGAATTTGGGCAAATCATTTTTAAAATAGCGAATCTCATTTTTGGAAAAACCATGCAAAATTAGCCCAAGAGCAAAATTTAGCCCCTAAAATCATCCATGGTCATAGTAGTAGTCGATTTTAGGGTGAGAGTAAATAAAAATCATCCAAATATTAGTTGGTTACCCATTATAATCCTATGTAAATACATGTGAGGCATAATAGTCGTCGATCTAGTGAAGAGGGTCGATCTCAACCATCCAGAAATGGACAAGTACCCACTGTCATATCACAACACTGAGCAGTTCTCAGTCATCAAGTTTCTTAACCAAGCTCACGAGGGGGTTTCGCGACCTAGGGCATTAGAGCATCGAAGCCCAAAAGAATTTTGAGTCTAATCCCATTTGTAATTCTTGACACGCTGATGTCCCATGACCAAGGTTTTAGCCCCTAGTTACATACCTTTAACTATAATAATACCGATAGGGAGAGAGAGGGTGATGTCCTAATGACATATTGTGTTGAATTGGCGAACATGGTTTCATGGAAGGGTCACCTATCAACACCTGGTTGAAGGCGTGTGGAGTGTGGGACCCTCACCAAGCATAGGATTTGTGGTGAGCCCCATAAATCTAAGCCCTTGGATTTAGGATTGGACTAATATACATTGTATATCTTAGTGGAAAGAATTCAATCAGACCCCAGACCGCACGGAGTTTTAGTGTACAAAAGACTAGAAACATCCACGTTCCCAATGTTCACGGTCATATAGTGGCGAAACATGTCCATCCTCGATTCCACAAAAGGGATAGATCTCCATTGTAGATATTTCAGTGAAGGCTAGGAGTCGTAAGCCTAGGGATTAACTTAATTAAGTACCTAGTAATAATCAAGATTAACCTAGTTAATCACCTCGTAATCCTCAGTATGTTGAACACCAAAGTTTTATCATAATTTGATGATCACCTTAATTAATTATGGGATTAACTTGATTAATTATCTCATAATCCTCGGATGGAGGACTACAGGGAGTTTTAGTTTATATTATGTTAGTAAGGAGCTGCAATCCTGATGTCTGCAATTACCTGGTGGTGCCACATGTCGTGACGTGAGTGGTGCCATGTGTCACATAGATTCGAAAATATTGGTCATGGATCCATGGAAAAAATGAGTTCCACGTGTTGAGTGATATGAATTCCATGTGTCATGACATGTGGAATTATTGGATAGGGCCACATTCATGAGGATGCCAATTTTATCTTGTATCTTAGACCATCGAGAGATTTCAGGAAATAGGCGTCACCAAAATAGATGATGACTAATACCCGAAGGATTCAAGATGATGTCATATGACAATATTCAATGAATATGGATTAGGCAAGTGTTAATTCCATGTTAGGAAAACCTTGGGCATCACAATGATGTGTATGACACATCAATGCACATGGGAAGTACACATTTCAATTGGTGAGTGTGCCACAATTCAAGTGATTTTAGTATTTTAAAATAGAGCTCCGTAGGAAAAAATTATGCTACGTGTCACGAGATGACGGTGGCCACATGGCGGGCCAGGGTTAGGATAGGTGGCATGATAGGACATGTGGATATGTACTAGGTTGTTGTTGTAATGGAATGGTGGTTGTAATGCTACCTGTAAGTATGGGTTGATAGAGCCCCCTGTAGTAGGATGGTTTTTTATGTAAGGTATAAGAACCTTATGTAAAATTACTTGTTCTTAAAGGAATTTGGTATGGATTGATATAACTCTTGGAAATAATAAATTTCTTCCTTAATAAGAGACTAAGCTCTGCATGTATAGTTCCTCATGTTTACAGGACTGATGGGTAAATTTGTAAGGTCAGTTTTGACCTCTAATGGTTGAAAGTTGTAGTAGGGATAACCTAATTAAGGAAAGGAAAGAAGAGTCATTTTGGATTGTTTCCAATCCTCATAACGAGGTAGGATTGTTTCCATATGAGAAAGCTTATGAGCTCCTAGATATATTAAGGAAATGTATAAACCTATTGACCTAAAAACTTGCATATGCAAGTGGATGCAAGAGGCAAATAGTTGGGGCACATATGAATTATGGGCATGGGTAAAGTGTTTGGTGCACAATATATGTTGATAGTAGCAACATGGTTAAAATGTTGATGATGTTGATTGAATATTACCTTTCGAGGATGAAAAAATGAATGACTAATGAAAATATTAAGAATGTTGATCTAAATTATGGAAAAGGAAGTGCTTGGACACTTCGACATGACCAATGGGTCAAATTAACATCCAAAGGTGGACGATATCCATATGGGTATGGATTGGTATACTTAAGTAACAAATAAAGCAATATAGAAAGGATTCCCTTCATAAAGATCAGTTGACCAAGGATGGATTGAGACACAGGAAAAAATGGAATTGTAAACTTGTTGCCTTGGGTGATGCTAAAACTACCCAATTTGTACTTCTGAAATGGAATGATTTTGTAGAAGAAAAGGAAAGTGTGGTTCCTGTTGGGTATTATCATATAGAGAGGGAAACATCATTATGATTATGTCTATGATACCTTCCATGYGAATGGTTATAAGATRTCAGGAAAACTAATATTAAGACCAAATCATAATGAATTAATAGTATAAAAATGTGTAAGTAATGCACATGCATGATATGTACATTTACACATGATTAAAATGCATGAAAAGACCATCTGAATATGTGATATGTGAGGTAAGAGTTGTACTTGCAATATCCGAGTAATTCCATGGATGCATGGCTGACCCTATGAAGGAGGGTCTGATTATTTTGTTTAAATAATAGCTTTAGGAAGTATGTCATTCCTTAGAAAGAGATAAGATAAAATGTTGAAAGGAAAAATGAGCAAGACTGCTCTGTTGATTAAGATAGAAGGAAAGGTGAGATTTCCTTTGAGAATCTCATGAACAAATAATGAGTTAAATATTTTTAAATAAATATGCATATGAAATTGTAAAGTGTGTTGGTGGTGGACACACACAACATGCTAATGCATGTGATTAAGTGCGTAAAAGAACAATTTGAATATAAGATGGTAATAATAATGTGCATATGCGAATGCAAGTTGATGGAATAAAAGTACATGATTAAATGTAAAATATGAATGCATGATAGGAATTCATGATTATACTCCTCATGCAAGATTGAGTAAATCTTTGAAATGATAAAGCTGAATTTGACTCTAGATTGAGATTATTTCAAAAGGTACTAGATATGCAAGAAGAGGGTTTCATGTTGAAGAAGTTCTTGTGGAGGAGTTGTGTAAAGATTGTGTCGGGAGAAAAAAATCATAACCTTAATGACTACTAAGAATTAAGCATTGGGATGCAAATCCTATTTATAAAATAACCCTTGAGTATATGTTAAAATATAATGCATGAGTGAAAGATATCCAAATTATTGTTGACCATTAACGTTTCTAATGGTAATGTGCATAATGCACAGGTTCATAACTCATTGTGAACAAAAACATTGTTGTTGTACCATGTTGATTTATCCAAGAAAGGTAAATATGAGATTGACCAAGAATACTCAAGGAACAAAGAAGGTAGATGCCTAAGGGGATGGATTGCATAAGAAAAAGAAGGAGAAAATATGAACACTTTTCTCACTTTAAAACTCTGATGTATGAGATAGAGTTATGCACTGCAATTTCCAAACTGTGTAAAAGGAGTTGGAAATAAGGGAAGAATCCCTTAACTCCTTTCTTGTTGTCTATCATGTTTCTCTAGGATGAGAAACCGATATGTTGATGAATGTGACTTCTTTGGCATGATAATGTGGTTATGTGTGAATTTTTTGGCATGATAATGGAGAAAACTAAAGTATTTCATGATTGCACTCAAAAAAATATTAAGGCAATGTGATAGAGTACATACAAATATGTAGGAGTATATTTGAAAATGTTTTATTGATTCAAATGTGATGATAAACACATTTTTATGTAACATNGCATATGAAATTGTAAAGTGTGTTGGTGGTGGACACACACAACATGCTAATGCATGTGATTAAGTGCGTAAAAGAACAATTTGAATATAAGATGGTAATAATAATGTGCATATGCAAATGCAAGTTGATGGAGTAAAAGTACATGATTAAATGTAAAATATGAATGCATGATAGGAATTCATGATTATACTCCTCATGGAAGATTGAGTAAATCTTTGAAATGATAAAGATGAATTTGACTCTAGATTGAGATTATTTCAGAAGGTACTAGATATGCAAGAAGAGGGTTTCATGTTGAAGAAGTTCTTGTGGAGGAGTTGTGTAAAGATTGTGTCAGGAGAAAAAAATCATAACCTTAATGACTACTAAGAATTAAGCATTGGGATGCAAATCCTATTTATAAAAGAACCCTTGAGTATATGTTAAAATATAATGCATGAGTGAAAGATATCCAAATTATTGTTGACCATTAACGTTTCTAATGGTAATGTGCATAATGCACAGGTTCATAACTCATTGTGAACAAAAACATTGTTGTTGTACCATGTTGATTTATCCAAGAAAGGTAAATATGAGATTGACCAAGAATACTCAAGGAACAAAGAAGGTAGATGCCTAAGGGGATGGATTCCATAAGAAAAAGAAGGAGAAAATATGAACACTTTTCTCACTTTAAAACTCTGATGTATGAGATAGAGTTATGCTGGAAAATAAATCTAGAAATATGTTTAAATGAATAGGCTTTCTTGAGCCATGTTATTTAAAGGAAGTGAGGCCTTAGAATTAACTCAGTTGGACTACAATTTCCAAACTATGTAAAAGGAGTTGGAAATAAGGGAAGAATCCCTTAACTCCTTTCTTGTTGTCTATCATGTTTCTCTAGGATGATAAATCGATATGTTGATGAATGTGAATTCTTTGGCATGATAATGTGGTTATGTGTGAATTTTTTGGCATGATAATGGAGAAAACTAAAGTATTTCATGCTTGCACTCAAAAAAATATTAAGGCAATGTGATAGAGTACATACAAATATGTAGGAGTATATTTGAAAATGTTTTATTGATTCAAATGTGATGATAAACACATTTTTATGTAACATGAAATTTGATATAATTGTGACTTTGGTGATGCATGATATATGTAGTAAATGATTGAGCTATTGGGAAAGGAAAAATACCAATGGTTGATAGCCTCAAGTATATATTAAATGCAACAAGGTTGTTGATAAGATATTGATGGAAGGACCTTTGGAGTCCCTATAAAGCACCACTAATGAGGTAATATCAGAAAATGTGTTGGCATCTAGGCAGGTATACATATTTCCATACTGATGTGGCATATGGTATGAAGGGATTGGGTAAGAAATCCCTTATAAGATATTTTATTAAGGACATGTGTATGATTTTTAGTGGTTGTGGTATGCCATTGATACCCAAGAAGGGTATGATTCAGGAAAGTAGATAACATGGATGATGGAGGTATGAGCCTCTAGTAGCCAAGGATGATTGAGATCCTTGCAAGAAATTCATGAACAAATATGTCATGAATACATTGACCAATCATGAATGATTGGGAATAAGGANGTGCATGAGAAACTAACAATTTGTTGGTTGTGTGAAGATTTAAGTTGCAGGAAATACGGTCTTGGATATGGTAGTGTAAGACCATAAAGGATACCAATGCATGTTGTTTATAAAAAAGCCAAACTGTTATTAGAAGGAATTCTCATACATATGGAATCTGGTTCTTGTATGGAACGGATCTAAAAATAGAAATATGTGGTTTAAAAATTTAAAAGAAAAACTTTAATGATAAATTGATGATAATATCTCATAGTTTTCTATATGCATGTGATACACGTGAGAGGAAATAGCTTTCTGGTGAGAAAATATGATAGCTATATAAGCTGGAAAGCATGGAAAAAGGATATTGTTCTGACATGAGGATCCTATGATAGGCCATGATCATCATAGAGAATGATGTGTTGTGGTAACATGGGCCAGAGGGATGCCTCAGAAGAGAAAGTCATAGGAAATCATCAACTGGAGGACTCAGTGAAGTATCGAAAAATATTCTTGTACGAGAAATCCTTGGCAAGGAAATATAGATCGCCCGAGGGACTGTATAGTAGAGAAGGGGATGCATGAACCTGGGCATGGAGGGTGAGTGACCATAAGTAAGAATATAATTTCATGACTCTTGTAGAGTGTTGATTGGGATCATGCACACAATGTGTATGTCAATGAAAGAAAGTGATCCAAGTTAATGAGACAATCATATGGATGCAAATCCACAAACTACAAAGATAAATATTATGTTGATTGAAATTTCCTCTTGCATTATGAACAATAATAATTTTTGTATGCATGAAATTATGAATTGACATGCTTTCTTTTCAAAATTGTTGTAAGCATGTGGAAAATGCCAAGAGTCTAGGAAAGGACTAGACCAAGAAAAGGAATATAATTTTGAACAAGTTGAAGGAAAAAGGCATGGTAGATATTACTAAGAATGAACATCAAGGACGATGTGCCTTTGAATCATGAGGAGATTCTAACAGCCCTTTCCTAAACTGTTTATTGTATGTAATTAATCATAATTGACGATTTCCATGCCATGGAAGGTGAACATTGTAAATGCATTATTTATTTAATTAATATCTCCAATAGTTCACTATGGGGGTGAATCCTTCAAGTATTGGCCATGATACCACTAGAGAAAAGAGTAAAGGAACCTATAGAGTGTTTTATCATGTTAAAGAGGACTCAAGTCCCCTCTATGATAATATTTAATTTTGAGATATGTAGATTTATTTCCTCATTCCATATTTCAATACAAAATAAACTAATGAGGAAGGGATGGTGTTTGAGAAACCAACCACCCTCAATGAACACAGGTGTGGGAATATATAACTAGGATAGTTGAATAGTTAGACAAATGTACCACAGATTACCATCATTGCAACAAATATTGACCACATAGGTTCCTTCCGACAGAGGAAATAAAAGGACAATTAAGAACCTTCCGAAGGTGTGTGTGAAAGAGAAGAAAACGAGGGGAAAAGAGCAAGGGAGCTATCAGTTCTAGTTGGTAGAGAGAAGACCATACCCATAGGGGTGTGAAGAAGAGTGATCAAAATATAACAGAGAGGATTCCATGATTACCTAATTGGAATACAAGAGGGTTTCATGATTGATGTTGGTTGGGAGATAAATCTAGTTGGAAAGGCATAGGATAAACCCTATGGAGGCCCTCAGTTCAGTAGGAACAAGGGGAGACTTTTGTTGGTTCCAAATAAGTGGAGGAGAGTAACCTCCCAAATCTAATTATTGGCTTGATGAGTTAACAATGAGAGAGTTTTCTAGTGGTATCATGGCTTGGCACAGGCATGGCTAGAGTGGTAAGAGTGAATTCCTATGAGTCTAGGGTTGGGTGGAAAGGGGAACACCAACAGTCAGTTGGTTGGTTATAGCTTGTAAAACAGATAAGTTTTCAAATTCTCTCTGTGTGATTGAGTGAAAGAAAATGAATTTTTCATGTAATTGTATGCATAAATATGGATATATGATGATGGAATGAATGGTTGTCTCCTATGGAAACTTTAATGGATGGATATATATGTATAATTGAAATGAATTCCTTATATTATATGAAATTAATAGAACTATGTAATACCTCTAGGAAAAACCCCAATTGCATAGATAAATGTAAATGAACAAATAGGTTAGTAAGTCATTGGTATAAATTGTAAATGTAAATATGCATATAGGTTGGTGAGCCTTTGGCACCTGATTTTGGTGTTGCTTGCACCTGGATAAGTGCACACATATTTTTCATCAAGATAGGGGTACACAAGTCATAGTGTTGTGTGCACCTGGGTAAGTGTGTTGTAATGACCTGGAAGTGTATAGAGTCGAAGTTATATATATATACGACTATGTATGTATTTAGGCTAGAGAGACAGATGCTAAAATGGTTAGTCAACCATCATTGTGAATGTAACATCCCTAGGCCAAACCTTAATTTCACATATAAATGTAAATGAACACACAGGTTGGTGGGTTGTTGGCACCTAGTTCTGGTGTTGCACACACCTAGATAATTTCATGGATATTTTTCATCAAGACATGAGCACACAAGTCATAGTTTTTCACACACTTGGATAAGTGCACTGTAATGACCTAGAAGTGCGCAGAGTTAAAGTTATATATGTGTGTGTGTGTGTGTGTGACTACATATGTATTAGGGCTGGAGTTCCTGTGTAGTTATTATGATAGAGATTCATATGCTAAAATGGCTAGCAATACATCATTGTAGTATGTAATCACATGTAAATATTAATGAAAACACATCACTGCTACATAGAAACCATGTAAAAAACTATGGGGGATTAAATTCTACTAGGTAGGGAAAAGGGGTTAAGAAAGGGGGGCTTAATCCCAAAGGAATATTATATTAATATTCCTTAAATTATAAATTATGTATATGAATATATCCTAAGTTTATAAAGTGGGGGATAAGGGAGTTCCTTGAGTTCCATGTGTCATAAAAGGAACATGCATATATAAGAGAGAGACTTAGTGTATTTTGTGGAATTCATCATTCATTCATGATTCTTACCATCTACTCATGGATTCTACCATATGTACTTGTACTTGATTTTGCTGCAGGTTGAAGAGGCAGGTTTTCAGGCTTGTGGTCGAAGAAGCGGGTTGTTAGGACCATGGTCGAAGAAGTGGGTTGTCATGCTCATGAGTAGTTTATTTGGGTGAGAAACTACTCGAAATTGGTCCCTCGTGCATTGGGAAATAGATATAGGGATTTGAGACTTCCTTTTTGAACTATTGATGAAGTCTTAGAAGGGAAATGTGGCAATCGAGGGACTATTGAGAAGAGAATGGGCACACTTCCTGGGGTGGGACAGACATGTGGGGAATGAGATATTGTAGGCTAATTGTAGTAGTTAGGCACCTTGGACTGAGAAATTATGTACATTATCATACCTTATACTAGATTAGGATTTCCTATTCCCTGGTAGAGTTTATCCCTAGCTCGAGGGTGAACCACTACTAAGATTATGAGAAATTTGGTCTATGGATGCGGCGATTGTGGAAGGTCTAGATGCAGTTGGTGTTTATGTCATGAGATGAATGTCTTTCGTGTTCTTATTTTATTTACTTTGTGTTTAATTATGTGTCTTGTTTTATGGAATCTCCATGATAATGGTGTTTATAAATTATTATTGTTATTCCACTCAACTATGTTCATATGCAGAAAATTTTAGTAATTTAATTGTGTGTTAATTCAAGTGTTGCATTAATATTTATGCGTAGCTTCATGGGTTTTTCCTTTGTATGCGACATACATATTTATGTTAATATTTTGTATGAATCTATGTATTTGTAGAGTATGCTTATGATTTAAATTAGTATCAGAGTTTGAAATTTTAAGTTGCATAGCCCAACAAGTGGTTGGGAATGCTAAAATGTTGTATCAAAGCAATTTTGTTGAGTTGATGGTAATGAGGACATTACAAAGCGGTATCAGAGCCCATTTTTCGACACTGAGCTTGGATGGTCCGATTTAGAAAAACACTGAAGTGAAAATTCACAAAGAAATAATTTATGGAGTATGTATGCAACTTGTTTGATTATTTGTTGCCGTAAAATCTAGAGAAATCTCACAACTAATGTGAAGAAATGAGCCCAAAAATTAAAAATAATAAATTTCAATTTGTAATGGGGAAATGTGGTCCTATAGATAGCCTAATTTTTTATCTTACATAGAGGCCATGGTGTCCAGGAAAAAATTGGGTAAAATTGGGAAAAGGCCCAATTTTTGCAACAACGTTATGGAGGAATTCGACAAAGAAAGGTCAAAATTCCTATGCAAAGATCAAATTCGGTTTACAGGATAAAAAAAATTACCATGTGAAGCTTAACTACAAATGTTCTTATTCAACACTAGACTTGTATGGGCCAGAGATGCAGATGAATTTCACGATTTGGAATTATGGAAAAAAAAGTTAAGTGTGGAAAAATAATGGTGTGTGGATGTGTGCACTAAAATTTGAAATTGCGTGGTATGAATCTAGTGATGAACAGAAAATAATGGTGCATTGATGTGCACACTAAAATTTAGCATTGTGTAGTACAAAGATGGTGATGCACGGAAAAATAATGGTGTGTGGGTGGGCTTAGTAAAATTTGGCGTTGCACGGTGCAGAGCTAGTGATGCGTGGAAAATACTAGTGCACAGGGTATGCACATTAAATTGTGGCATTGTACGGTGTAGAATTGGTGGCAAACGTATGATATTGGTGCGTAGGTGAGCACACTAGAATTTAGCATCACACAATGCATATATTTTGGCACACACATAATGTTGGTGTGCAAGGCGTGCACATTGTGTTTTCGTAGAGCACAGTGCAAATTTGTTGGTGCACAAGCAATGCTATTGCGTGGTGCGTGCGCGTTAAATATTCATGCAACATGAAAGTAGAATTGGTGGTGCGCAAGGAATATTGTTGCAGGTGTGAGAACACTGAACCTTAGCATGATGTGGTGCAGAGATTGCAATGCATGCAGAATATTGGTGTGTGACACAAAAGTTGTGTGCACTAGATATGGGTGCATGCCACAAACGTTTATCACACCGGATATGGGTAGGTTGTGCATGCACTACATTTTCGAATTATGCATGTAGAACTTGTGCATGCTAAATATGGGTGTACAATTTAGACCTAGTGCGCACAAAGTCAATTTGGTGGTCTACAACAGTAGGAAATCAGTGATTTTTCGTGAATTTGTTTTTATTTTTGAAGGTTATGTTTTTGTAGGGAATTTTTGAGGCTATAAACAATGTTTTTAGCTACTAAAAAACAATGTAGCTCAAATAAAATATCTCAATTCTACC
>JZKD02S2080147.1:221900-235923 GCA_000966675.3 Picea glauca
CACCACTTGGAACCCTCGGTGAATCGTCGAAACCCTCGACTGCTTAGCCTGTTGCTCCACCATGTGATCAATGTGGGTTGTGGTTGGAGAGATACTACTTGGATGTCCCAAGGTTGCAATCCAAAATCCACGATTTGGAAAACCAAGTGGCAAAGCTCACTGGTCAGAATGCAAAGGTACAACCCAGTGACAAAAAGCAACGAACTACTGGTTCAATCCTGTTCAAAAATGTCGAGTCTGTTACAGCAATTGTCAATTCAAAATTGATATAGTCTCAGCAACTGCGATGGTATAATTTTCACTCAGTTATATTAAACTCTGTGTACATATTTCACCTGCTCTGTTACATAAGAATGCTTCGCTGTATATAATTTTTGTGGTGATAAATCAATTTTCGTTATAGTTTAAGATTCGATTGGATTTGGTTTTGATTCGATGGATCATCGAATAGATATGATTGTTCAAATTTAGTTCGATGTTGTTGTTGGTATTTCTATTTTCGGATACAATCAATGCTACGATTTGAAATGGTTATGTTCTGTATGAATATGATGGATAAATAGGATAACTATTTTCAACGTTTTTCAACCAAATCTGATACTTTTCTATTGATACGTAACCAATTGCAACTGATTCGATTCTCATGATTGTTTGAATTGGATTCTATTCAGGGTTTTGATATTGTTTCTATAATTAAATCGGTAAAGATTTGTGTTGATTATTGCCCAGTTCATGAATTCTGCCGATTTTATCGTGCCTCTATATGTTGACTGTGTGGTAATCAAACATGAAGATTTTTGGTCGTTATCCATGCAATATGATTTCATCCGATTACAAAGGAAGCTATTTACATATCGTGCTTTTTAACTGAATGATATCAATCTGTTGTTATGACTATAACTAGTCAATGATAATTACGACCATACCTGTGAACTGTTTGAAACTCAGCAAATGAAGACTGTGGCCAGATTCTATGGATATAGTTATGCATGAAATCATGACGGATTTCTATATTGGAAATGGATTAAACGATTTGAATCTTATGCAAGTCAATAATGATTATTTTGTATCTCCTACGATTTGGTTTACCATTGATTGCATTTATGAAACAGTCATGTTAAGATTTGATTTGATTTTATGTCAATTGGAAAAACAGAGCATTCTTTCCCTATCCCGATTGCATTCTTTTGATTTGGTTTAATTTAAGGAATAATTGAATCATTAGTAATTAGTTTTGTATTTGATTTTTATTTTGATTATATCTAGTCCTGTTTGCTATTTTTGACTAGCTACAGAATCAGATGATTCTGTAGCTAAGTCTGTAAAATCAATTTTTTATTGTTTTCTTAATAAAATACCCTTCTAATTTGATATGTGTGTTCTATTGTAGGCAATTTCGAATTGGAAATAGATACCATGAGCAGTTAGGGGATAATCTACAGATTTTATTTGCATTTTATTTCCTTAGTTTAGGAGATTTGGGGATTTTTCCCAAATTATGTAATACAATTTGCTTTTATTCACAAGGATGTTTTACCTTGTGAGAAGCCTATATAAACTTATGATTTTTGTAATAATTGGCATCCTCAGTTGTGGGAGAAAAAGGATATGTGATTCTAATTCGAACTGGAGCAGAATTGATGTTTTGTCATAGCTTTTGCTTTTCAATATATCAACACTTTGTTTCAAGTTGTGTATATCATTTTGTTTATGGTTTAGTATTACTTTGTTATCTAAATCAAATGAAAATGTTATAATTTATTACTGTTATACATACCTTGTTGCTTCCAAATAGATAAAAGACATAACAGTTGTTGATTCATTTTGTGAATGATAGCTTTGTCTTCTTCATAGATTGAATTGTTATATAAGTTTTCTGGATAATAGGTTTCCCTTATTGCAGAGATTTATCATCAGAAAATTGTTATGATTTTCTTTTATGTCTTGTTTGTCCTGTAACATACTTCAAAAGCAACATAGCTGATCGTTTACGAAAAGATTAAGGACTAAATGGTGTGAATTTCTTCCTCCAACCAACTTAAGAAGTTATCTTACACAGGGCAGACTTGGAGCGTTTCCAAGTCAATTAGTTAGATGTTTACTGTTTTTATTAAGTAGTTTAATATAGATAGTGGTTTAATTAGATTTATATTAGATTGTTTACTTTCAGTAAATATATTAGATTGTTTAATTTCAGTAGTTTGTATTTCTTTTTCATAAAATATAAAATCAAAAAAGAGATCCATGGTTGTCTTAGGGCAGAATACATATGATTTTTGCAGGTTTTAATCAAATATGTAGGTTGTCCATAGTGTACATTTGTCAATAAGGAATATCATAGTTGATAATTAGATAGTTGATTTGAGTTATTATAATCATAATTAGTATCTTGTATATATAATAGTTAGTAGTTTATAGTTAGATTAGTGTAGTTAGTTTAGTTTTCTTTATTAGTTTCTAGTTTCCTCTATTTTACTTAGTCTCTTGTGTTCAATTATAGTATAGTTTGCTTTATTTTCTTTAGTAAGATTTCTTATCTCAGATCATTTCTCTTTGGTTTTCATAAAAGAACTTAGAGCGGCCAACGGAGCCGTTAAACTCGTCAGGGTGGTCCATTCCAAATGGCTTGGGTTATTTAGACAACCTCGGACCGGTTCCACTCTCCCAGTCGATGGACGGTCAATTTCGCCCGTCAACAAATGGCGCTAGAAGGAGGGCCTAGACTAAATTGATGGCACGAGGCAGTCGCAAGACTCCTCCACCCCCTAATCGCTCCCCTATAGTGACTAGAAGTCATTCATTTGATAGTATTCCCCCTCAAACAACAACTAATTCAACCGAAGATCCCTAGATCACAGTTGAGCCAACAACCCCTAATCCTACAGGTGGTGATATACAAGAAATTTTCAGACAATCTCTCATTAAATCACACCGAGCCTTTGCTAGCCTTAGGCAACCAAATCGCCCGTGGGGTCAACCTTTAGACTTCTCTGAAGTCAGAGAACAATTAGGTGATATAGACCTTACTGTGAATCCTATAGATCCAAACACAAATCCTACTGCAGGAGGATCTGGGATACCCCCTTCACCACCTCCCTCATCTCCTTCTTTGTCTGGAGGAGATTCCTCTTCTGACGAAGGCAAATCACCTTCTCAACCTTCTACACCCACTACCCCAATGGAAAATCAGAACAACCCTGCTAGACCTTGGTTGGACCAGGATGTTGTAGTTGTACCTGGAGACCAACACCCTTTACCTAAGCACCCGGAGAAATGGATTCCTAAGTTTGATCCCGATTCAAAACAGATAGTTGAAGATCACATCAAAAAATTTATGTTAGCCATCAGACTCCGTAACGTTGAACATGAAGTTGTTGTCTGTAGGTTGTTCCCTTACACCTTTGAGGGTAATGCATCCACTTGGTACTTTGCCCAGCAACCTCACACTATAGTATCTTGGGAAAAGTTTGAGTCATGTTTTTTGGAAAAATTCGAAGATGGCAAACCTCCTGAAGTCTTATTCATGGATATTTCAAACTTAAAAATGAATGCAAAAGAAAAAGTTAAAGATTTTAATCAAATATTTTTAACACTTAAGAATAGAATCCCTGCAGAATCTATGCCTATTGAGAGTCTTGTAATAGATTACTATACTAAATATTTACATCAAAGTATATCTATTTGGGTGAAAAGATCCAAAAAGGCCATGTTGTTAGAAGCCTTTGAAGAGGCTACTCAAATTGAAAAGGACATTCTTATTCTTAAGGATTCTTCTAGCAACGAAACTGAGATTGTTTCTTCTTCTAAGAAAAAGATTGAAATTCTTCCCAGACCTACACAAAACAAGACACAACTCGAAAAATCTGATTTGGAAAATTTAACCAAAGTTGTACAAAAGTTATCTAATCAAGTCGTAGACTTAAAAAGGTCGACTGAAGAAGCTTCTTCGAGAAAAGGATCCTACAAACCTCCTTTCCGAAAGCCTTTTCCCCAAACCGGCCTAATCCAAACCCTGAAGGCTTGAACCTAGAAAGTTTTCAATGTGCTCTACAGACAATTCTAGGAACCCAAGATGACTTGATCCCTCTGGACATCCCTCAAGAGGAAGTTGAGCAGGAAACAACCCAAGAAGAAGAGTCTTCTCCAAATATCTTTGGTCACCTCTTAGATAGTATCTTCCAAGCTAACTTTGAGACTGTGCACCCTTATAATACTAGGAGCAAGACCGTGAATAAACCTCCTTCCAAGAACACTACAACTCCACCTCTAAAATCATCTAAATCAGTAGAAACTAAACAAAGTAATTCTAGCCCTAAAATAGATTATGATGTTGTTGAAGATATTAAGAAATTGCGGGCTAACATTTATATTTATGAGTTGTTGAAATTTCTGTTTTTGTTACAGAAGATGTTGCAAAATATTTCAGACAATAGCAAGAATGGTAATTCAAATAGTAATAAGGTTGTGCAAAGCAAAGTTCCACAGAAGACTTCCACTAAAAACAATCTTGATTCTCAAGATAAAGGGAGCCTTCCTGTACCAAATGTAAATAATGTAAATACCAATGTAAATAGTGTAAATAATTCAGATAAAGTAGTCATAGAGAATGCGAGTAAGAAACCTCAAGCTACAACTCGCAAGAATGTTCCTCCTTTTCTTTTAACTTTCGAAATCTTCAACAGAAATGTGCATAACTGTATGGTTGACTCAAGAGCCTCGTCAAATGTGATGTCTTGGTCAGTCTGCCAAAAGATTAATGCTCAAGTAGAACCATCTTCCTTGAAAATCATACAACTTGATCGAACAGATGTTAAAGTTATGGGTGAGCTAAAAAATGTCTTGATTATATTATCGTCTAACCCTAAGGTTCATCAAGTTATTGATATAATTGTGGTGGATATTCTAGAAGTATATGGTATGTTTTTGAGCAGGGACTGGTCGGAGCAACTACATGGTTACTTCGCAACAGACTGGTCTCATTTATGGCTTCCAGAAAATGGCAAGCCCAACAAGATCAGGGTGAATCGTGAACGTTACCTCAAGTTCATGGTAACAGACTTGAATGACCCTAATGAACCATATACATCTCCAACTGATTTACCTGAAGTCCAAGGGATGGACACCTACTTTGGAAATTTCATGGCTGAAATTTCACCTATCAACAATCCAGAACAACAATCTGAGATCTTAGCATGTACGCAACCAGCAGCTTCTATCCCACAATCTGGTGAGCCCGATAAAAATCAAATTTGGTCTTTATATTTTGACGGTTCCAAGTCTAAAGAAGGAGCTGGTGCAGGTTGCATCATTATCGATCCGGCTAGTAATAAAACATTATTGGCTTGTAGGCTAGAATTTGAATGTACTAACAACATTGCAGAATATGAGGCTTTATTACAAGGTCTCAGAAAAGCCTTAGACATGCACATTCAGAATCTAGTTGTATTCGGCGACTCTGAGATAGTGGTTAGACAGGTGAGAAATTCTATACATTGTCTTACCCCGCATCTCAAATGTTATCAGTCTGAGGTATGGAGTTTGATAAACAAATTCTTTGCTTTTAATATAAATTCCATTCCTAGATCAAATAATACTGAAGCAGATCTACTTGCTAATGTTGCCTCTAAACTTCTTCCTGCCGAAGGCTTATCCCCAAACGCATTCTCTGTGGAGCTATTGTTTCAACCATCTGTTCCAGACAATATCACGAACTGGAGAGTATTTGACGATGATCAGCAGATCATCAACTTTCTGCACATGGAAGAAACCTTCCAAGGCGTTGTGATAGATGAACAAACGCATGATGACAATTTGCATGACTTTACGGTAATACCTAATCCGAAATCTTCTGAAGACCTATCGGACATGGTAAATTTCTTACCCAAATCTATTGCTAGATTAGAAAATTTTTATGATTTTGAAGATAAATTTAAAAAGACGGTCAATTGCAAAACCAACAGTTCCTCATTAACTTATGAAAAAGTCAATTTAGGAACTAGTGAAAACCCTCAGTGTATCAACTTAGGTTTGGGATGTTCTAAACAAGAAAAATTTTATTTTGTTAGATTATTTAAAGAATTTAAAGATGTCTTTGGTTGGACTTATGAAGATCTTAAAACTTTCGATCCTAATATTATACAACATATCATCCCAATGAAACCTCAAACCTTGCCCTTTCAACAGAAACTGAGAAAGATGCATCCCAATCTAGAACCGACCGTACAAAAAGAATTAAATAAACTCCTAAGTGATAAAATAATTTTTCCTATTAGACATACTCAGTGGGTATCCAACCTCGTCCCAGTGCGGAAGAAAAACGAGGAAATTCAACTTTGTGTCGATTTCCGGAACCTCAACAAAGCGTCTGATAAAGATAATTATCCTGTCCCTCCTATGGAACAGATACTTCAACAAATATCTGGTTCCAAGAGGCTATCTTTACTAGATGTTTTCTTTGGATACAACCAAGTCTTAATGTCTCTGTCAGACCAGTTAAAAACTACCTTCCGTACCCTGTGGGGCACTTATGCTTATCGCAAAATGCCCTTTGGATTGATTAATGTCGGTGCTACCTTTCAGAGAGAAATGGATATTGCTTTCCGAGGCTTGATCAATCACTCTGTGGTAGTCTACCTAGATGATGTAACCGTTTATTCTAAGAACAAAGACGATCATCTAGCTCATCTATGAGCCGTTCTGCTACGATGTCGTAAATTCGGCATCTCCTTGAACCCTAAGAAGTCCATCTTTGCAGTAGAACAGGGTAAATTACTAGGATTCATTGTGTCTAGTGATGGAATGATTATTGACCCCGAGAGGACACAAGTCATCGCTAAACTCCCCCCACCAACCTCCAAAAAATCCATGCAGTCCTTTCTAGGCCAGATCAATTTCATGAGAAGATTCATCCCCAGTTTCTCCGAAATGGTCAGACCTCTCCAAAACCTAATAAAGAAGTACACCCAATATCACTGGGGACCTATTGAAAACCAAGCTTTTAACGCTATAAAGAAGGCCATAATTGATGCTCCTTCTCTCATGAGCCCTGATTTCTCTCAAGACTTTACACTCTATACTTTTGCCTCTGATCATTCCTACGTCGCGGTTCTAACTCAGAAGAATATCGAGAACAACGAAGTGCCCATCGCCTTTATGATCTCCGCTTTCAAAGGTGTTGAACTTAACTACCCAGCGGTCGATCGACAAGCCTACGTTGTCTTCAAGGTAGTTAAGCTTTTACGGTCTTATCTTTTGAAGTCAAGAACGAAGGTCATTGTCCCTTACCCTGCCATTAGGAACTTGTTAGTGCAAAAAGAGTTAGGAGAGAAAAGATCCAACTGGGTCACCTCCTTACAAGAGTATGAACTAGAGATCACTCCAGTACAGATCGTGAGAGGCCAAGGGTTGTGTAAATTGGTAGTTGATTCAGAAACTGAACAACAAGAAGTCAGTGACACGTCGGATCTAGAACAACGTGATCAAAGTTTGATTTGTTGTACCCAAAACCTCGTAAATCCTTGGTACGACGATATTAGACACTATCTTCAACATGGATTAGCACCTTGTCATCTTGACCCTGCCAAAAGAAGAGCTTTCAGACTGAAGTCTGCCTCCTTTCATCTAGTTAACGGTATATTGTTTCGTCAGAATTTTGATGGCATATTGATGCGTTGTCTTGAGAAAGACGAATCAGAGAAAGTCTTGCTTGAGTTGCATGCTGGAGAAGATGGTGGTCACTTCGATGGAGATACCACTACTCATAAAGTCTTAAGAGCCGGTTATTATTGGCCAACAGTTTTTAGAGACGCCCATGCCTTGTGCCGAAAATGTATTATTTGTCAGAAAGCGTCAGGGCGATTGCAAAAACCAGCCTTCCCTTTACAACCCATCACAGTCGATTCTCCTTTCTAGCAATGGGGCCTTGATATAATTGGTCCTATTAACCCTCCATCCTCACAAAAACACAAGTATATTGTGACAGCCACTGATTACTTTACTCGATGGTCTGAAGCCGCCGCGCTAAGAACTATTAATACAAGTCAGGTGATCGCTTTTCTTAACTCACATATCATTACCCATTTTGGCATACCTGATTGTCTAGTCTTTGATAACGCTTCATACTTTTCCTCTCTTGAGATGAGTGACTTTTCCTTAGAAAAAGGAATAAATCTTAAGTATTCCGCTAGTTACTACCCCCAGGGTAACGGCTTAGCAGAATCAAGCAACAAGAACTTGATCAAGATTATCAAGAGAACCGTGGCTTAAAATCACAAGAACTGGCATAACGCACTGCTTAATGCACTGTTGGATGATAGGGTGACACCCAAAGCTACTGTAGGTAATTCCCCATTTTTCCTCGTTTATGGTAGAGAAGCCATTTTGCCACCTCATATTCTTCTTCCTTCGCTTCAATTGTCACAAAAGGTTCAAGAAGAAGAATTTCCCCCTTTAGAAAGCCGTATCAACGCTCTGATGAAGTTAGAAGAAGTAAGAACCCAAGCCAAGCGTAAACTAGATCAACATCAACAAATGATTAAAAGCTGGTTCGATTCTAATTTTGCTTCTGATCGAAATTTGTAAGTAGGCGATCTCATCTTGAAGTGGGACAAACCACACGAAGGGAAGGGTGAACACACTAAATTTCAGAATTTGTGGCTTGGTCCATTTTTGATTGCTGAAAAGTTGGGTCCTAGTTCCTTTCGCTTGCAGAGTCTTGAAGGGAAACTTGACACATACCCGGTGAATGGCCAAGCCCTGAAAAGATACTTTGCCTGATTTTTATCTTTGTATATTATGTAAATATTTCCTTTTGTTTTTATTTTTGCTTTCGTTTTCGTTGTATGGTTTTGATTTGATTGATTAGTTTGGTGTGTTTTGAAAAATATGCATGCTTGTACACTTAGCCATTCAGACATAGACCATAGAAAAATCTCTTCACTGAAATAACTTATGAAAGATTGTACAAACATCAGTGATGTATATTTCTGAAAATGATATTGGAAAATGTTGTTTGAAAGAAGTTTACTAATTTCAATCTCTAAGTAAAGTCTGTCGTGATTATCTTTATCTTTTTACGCTATCCCTTTTTCATAAAGGAATGACTCAAAAGGATGTCTCCCTGTCAAAGCAAGCATTTTAGAAATAAAACATTTCTGGAGTTGAATAAGGACAATACTTAAAAATTTCCAATGAGGTCTGGAAAAATATGAGAAAATATCAAGATTTTTCAGCGTCACCTCGCTCAGCTATCCATAAAAGAAAAACAACATAAAAATGTTAATAAGAGCTGTGGGAAATGTTTGTAAACCCGCCGGGATACTGAACAGGTCCGCTGACAGTGGGTAAATGCAAGCATGGCGCCAAGACAACTTCGTCAGGGTACTGAACAGGCCTGCTGGCAGCGAAGCAATGTCGGGTAAATGAAAATCTGTAAAATTATAAGAAACCTCTTTTAAAAGTCCTTTATTCTAATCTAGAGCTTCTTGACAGGATAAAGACGTCCGAGTGGGTTAAATGGAAACCCTGTTGAGGCTATGGATGCCTGCTGGCAGTAGTGTCCATGCCAACAGTATTGGAGATTTTATCATAAAAATCATGACTTACTGATCTTTAAGACTGTTATTGGTTTGCATCTTTTAAAACTTCATTGGAAAAGATAGTAGATGATGATGTAGTACGATTTTCTGGTTGTTGTTTTAAGCTGAATTTTTTCTTTGATGTCCTGATCTGAATTCATTTCTTTTGACAGAGATAACTGCTTCTCCCAGCGTGTCGCCATTGTTGGCAGCCAATTCATTTTTTTTAATTACTCTAAAAGAGCTGCCACACCTCTTGTCTCATTAACGACAAATCATCGTCGCATTGTTCTTCTAGATATTTGTTTCATTTTGGGACAATTGCAATTTGGTTTCGATTCAGTTTTCACAACTGAAAGTGTGAAAACACCTCTTTCATTGTTTGGACTGTCGTCGTCTTTTATTGATTGTTCCGAGAGACACTTGACCATTGGTTTATCACATGACTGCAAAAKATTTTTTCAAACTTATKTCCTTTGGCCTACTCTTACCTTGATTGCGCATTTGGATCTGTTTGATTACTAAGCCTTTGAGCATGAAGATTTACTGGTTTTATTTGATCCTATAAAGGTTATGATTGATTTTGGTATTATATGCTTTGATCCTTATTGCTATGGGCTCTTGACTTATTGATTATATGAAATTTTTGGTTGCAATGTTCTAAAAAAGTTGAGATATAAACATTTGAATGTGCAACGAATGCATTGGTAAATTTACGAGGTTGATTTGAAAATAAAAACAATGGTTTGAGTTTCACAAAGGCGCATTGATTAATCTTTTGGATTTCAATTTTATAATCGATGTTCGGTGTATTGTTTTGTGAGTTGATATTACATGGAACGATCATAGCTTCAAACTATACATTGGCGTGATTGAATTAACATTGGTTTAAAACGTTTGATTTATATGATGAATCGTTGGTTAATCTTGGATTGAACTAAACACTCGGCGCATAGTTATAACATATGGTGTTGGTTCTATTTCGAATGGATGGCACGTTGGTATGGTTGTACACCTATTTGGTTGGCTGAAAAATATGGTTTAAATGATTATGATTATGGATGGAACATCACTATACACAGTCATTAATACATTGCATGGCAGTGGTAATCCCACCACCTTCGCACTCATACAGTTAATTCCTACCTCTTTGAGCACTGCAGCTGTTAAACCCTATCGTTTTTTGACCCTGTGCATTGTTTTGTTCGGTTCAAACCCCACCATGCACAGAAGCCATGGCTCCTGTCGTAAGGGCCGAGCCCAACGGATGCCAAGCATTGTTAATGTTTGATGGTGCGTATAGCGACCTGGAAAATGCCGGGTGGCTCACCTTCATAAGGAAGTTTGATGGCTATAACCTCACTGTGGCTCGACAATTTGCGTTATCGTTCGATGGCTGCCGAGCCAAAGTTGGAGATGTCCAGCTTGAAATCACTGAACAGTTCCTCAGCTTGGCAACCAGCCTGCCTGTCACGGGACAAAAATGGCTGAAAAGTTGCAAGGTAGACGATGTTTCGTGGTCATTACTGTTCCAATCTTGCACAGTGAACTCCTGCGACGGAGCTTTGCCTGCAAATATGTTGAAATCCCGCTGGTATGATCTCCTGATGATTATCAAGCAATTCGTTACTTGTGAAGGCAAGTATGGGTTCATTTTCTTGTTTCACCTGCGTTTATTGATGGTTTTTATGGGTTTCGAACTTAGTATGCCCCACTACCTACATAGAAGTTTTTTCAAGATGGCCAAGTGTTTCAAACGCAGCCAGGCCGATACCAGCCTCTTCCATGTGGGATTGATTAAAATAGGTATGGTATACGATTTGGGTTTACGTCGGGACTGTTGGGGTGATTTTCTTGTTCGTAATGGTTTCGAACAATCAAACCCTCCACAGGTCGATAAGCCTATGGTACCCAAAACCCAGTCTTTTCCCCCTGTGCCTTATAACACTCTGCTACCCAAACCTCTACCCGACCCACCTACGAATTCGCCCATGGCCGTGACTAAACAGGTTGAAATTGATGACCCCACAGCCAAAAAGACTAAAGATAAAAATGATGCTAATGCTAGAGGCAAGAAAAATGCAAGGTTAATATCTCGCATGCCGAGAAATAAGCCTAAACCCCCTGCCAAAACAGAGCCTATCGTGGTCAGCGCAGACTCTGATTCAGAGATTGAAAGTTTTCTCGCCGAAGAGTATCCTTACTCAGAGGGCTTCTGTAGCAATCCACCTTATGATTTTGTCAAGAATTTACCTCCTTGTCTGTGGGATAACCCTGACTTCCCTGGTATTGAACCACTGCTTGGAACCCTCGGTGAATCGTTGAAACCCTCGACTGCTCAGCCTGTTGCTCCACCATGTGATCAGTGTGGGTTGTGGTTGGAGAGATACTACTTGGATGTCCCAAGGTTGCAATCCAAAATCCACGATTTGGAAAACCAAGTGGCAAATCTCACTGGTCAGAATGCAAAGGTACAACCCAGTGACAAAAAGCAATGAACTACTGGTTCAATCCTGTTCAAAAATTTCGAGTCTGCTACAGCAATTGTCAATTCAAAATTGATATAGTCTCAGCAACTGCGATGGTATAATTTTCACTTAGTTATATTAAACTCTGTGTACATATTTCACCTGCTCCGTTACATAAGCATGCTTCGCTGTATATAATTTTTGTGGTGATAAATCAATTTTTGTTATAGTTTAAGATTCGATTGGATTTGGTTTTGATTCGATGGATCATCGAATAGATATGATTGTTCAAATTTAGTTCGATGTTGTTGTTGGTATTTCTATTTTCGGATACAGTCAATGCTACGATTTGAAATGGTTATGTTCTGTATGAATATGATGGATAAATAGGATAACTATTTTCAACGTTTTTCAACCAAATCTGATACTTTTCTGTTGATACGTAACCATTTGCAACTGATTCAATTCTCATGATTGTTTGAATTGGATTCTATTCAGGGTTTCGATATTGTTTATATAATTAACTCGGTAAAGATTTGTGTTGATTATTGCCCAGTTCATGAATTTTGTCGATTTTATCGCGCCTCTATATGTTGACTATGTGGTGATCAAACATGAAGATTTTTGGTCGTTATCCATGGAGTATGATTTCATCTAGTTACAAAGGAAGCTATTTACATATCGTGCTTTTTAACCGAATGATATCAATCTGCTGTTATGACTATAATTAGTCAATGATAGTTACGACCATACCTGTGAACTGTTTGAAACTCAGCAAATGAAGACTGTGGCTAGATTCTATGGATATAGTTATGCATGAAATTATGACGACTTTCTATATTGGCAATGGATTAAATGATATGAATCTTATGCAAGTCAATAATGATTATTTTGTATCTCCTACGATTTGGTTTACCATTGATTGCATATATGAAACAATCATGTTAAGATTTGATTCGATTTTATGTCAATTGGAAAAATAGAGCATTATTGCCCTATCCCGATTGCATTCTTTTGATTTGGTTTAATTTAAGGAATAATTGAATCATTAGTAATTAGTTTTGGATTTGATTTTTATTTTGATTATATCTAGTCATGTTTGCTATTTTTGAGTAGCTACAGAATCAGATGATTCTATAGCTAAGTCTGTAAAATCAATTTTTTATTGTTTTCTTAATAAAATACCCTTCTAATTTGATCTGTGTGTTCTATTGCAGGTAAATTCGAATTGGCAATAGATACCATGAGCAGTTAGGGGATAATCTACAGATTTTATTTGCATTTTGGTTCCTTAGTTTAGGAGATTTTGGGATTTTTCCCAAATTATGTAATACAATTTGCTATTATTCACAAGGATGTTTTACCTTGTGAGAAACCTATATAAACTTATGATTTTTGTAATAATCGACATCCTCAGTTGTGGGAGAACAAGGATATGTGATTCTGATTCGAACTGGAGCAGAATTGATGTTTTGTCATAGCTTTTGCTTTTCAATATATCAACACTTTGTTTCAAGTTTTGTATATCATTTTGTTTATGGTTTAGTATTACTTTGTTATCTAAATCAAATGCAAATGATATAATTTCTTACTGTTATACATACCTTGTTGCTTCCAAATAGATAAAAGACATAACAATTGTTGATTCATTTTCTGAATGATAGCTTTGTCTTCTTCATAGATTGAATTGTTATATAAGTTTTCTGCATAATAGGCTTCCCTTATTGCAGAGATTTATCATCAGAAAATTGTTATGATTTTCTTTTATGTCTTGTTTGTCCTGTAACATACTTCAATAAGCAGCATAGCTGATCGTTTACGAAAATCTTAAGGACTAAACGGTGTGAATTTCTTCCTCCAACCAGCTTAAGAAGTTATCTTACACAGGGCAGACTTGGAGCGTTTCCAAGTCAATTAGTTAGATGTTTACTGTTTTTATTAAGTAGTTTAATATAGATAGTGGTTTAATTAGATTTATAT
>JZKD02S2080147.1:262344-289946 GCA_000966675.3 Picea glauca
TGTTTTAAGATGGTTAAGATAGCATTTATTGTAAATGGACACTTGTTGTGATCCATATCTTGAGTTTGTTAGGACTTTTAGCCTATATATTGCTCATTGCAAGAGTATTGAGAGTGGTGATGTAAACTCTTGCAATGTCTCCTATGTAATTTCTTTTCCTATTAATAAAATTGTGTGTCTGAGGACACTTCGGCCATTAAATTTATCCTATCGAAAGGATATGATTGTGGTGGAAAAGAGTAGTATGTGGTAGGTAGGGTGTCAAGTCCAACATAGTCTAGGAATAGATCAGGATATAAAGAATAAAAGGAATCATAAATAAGTAGATAAAAATAATCTCTTGAACTATGGTACTCAATGATGGTATTCTCAAGACAATTCTCTTCACTTTCTTTAAAACTCTTACTCTGTTTTGGTGACGAATTCCTCAACATAATACGATCATCTGGATTTTCCTCTTGTGTGATAGATAATTCAAAATTTATGTGACAAGCATCTAGTCTTTCCTGTGAACAAAGTGCATTTGGAGGATCAAGGTTTAAAGTTTCTTCTTCTAGTTTCATAACTTCTTTTCTAATCAGTTTCATAGGAGTACTATAACATTCAAGAAGATTTTTCATTACTTAAGTGTTCTTCAATGACTGATTTTAAATGTTGATTAGAGCATGAGTTACAAGAATGAGGATATTCACCTTGAGCCAAAAATGAATCTTCTTCCATAGTAATCTTAGACTGAAAATACAATGATTCAAAGGAAAAACTGATTTGGTTGTCAATAAGATCTTGGTCAACAGATTCTACTTCCCTAGCTTGTTCAACATTATCGGAAGAATTTTTCTCTTCTTGCGAAAAAGATTGTTCTTGAAGTTGAGTGATAGGATTTGCAATTGGTTCTTCATTCGTGATCAAACATGACTGGATGGAAGGGATGGAAGCATCATAGAAGAGATTTAATGCTAATGACATGTCATCGAGATTAAATTTACAGAGGATATGATAGACTCTTGTCAAAAAGTTTTTTGAAGATGAATCGTCGTTGATTAGCGAAGTATGAAATTCTCCACATAATTGATCAAAATTATAAATTTAAAAAGCATCTAGAAACTCCTCTACAAATTGAAACCAATCAAAAATGTGACATGCTGGAAAGGATTCAAACCAATGTTTGATCCGACCTCTAAAAGTAAAAGCAAACAGTCTGCATAAAAATCCTAAATCTGAGATGTCATGTTTAATGCATTTCCAACAAAACTTGTTAAGGTGGTCTTTAGCAGATATATTGCCTTCACCATCAAAGGTGAGTTTGGAAAAGCATGAGACTGTCTCGTTGGGAACATCAGGTAATGAGAAGTTGAAAGCATGATCCAACACAGTGATTTGGGGAGCCATGGGGGAAATTGAATACATTTAAAAAAAAGGCTCTTATAAGGCCAGCTTGTCAGTCGACCCTCCTTCTAGCGCCATTTGTTGATGGGAAAAATTGACCATCCGTCAACTGAGAGAGTGGAACCGGTCCGGGGTTGTCTAATAACCCAAGCTGTTTGGAATGAACCACCCTGACGGGTTTAGCAGCTCCGTTAGCCGATCTAAGGTCCTAAGAAAAACCAAAGATAAAACTAATCTAAACTAAATAAAACAGATAAAACCAACTAACGACTAAAACAAACTAAACTAACATAAAACTAAATAAAACTAACTAAACTAACTAACTAATAAAACTAACTAACTAACTAATACACTAATCTAATTAAAACTAACTACTAAAACAAACTAACTAATCTACTATCTATATATATAAAATACTAACTAATACTATACTAACTTCTATCTGAAATATGACTTATCTACAAAATATATAATATTCACAACTTGCAGATTTAAATAAAACCTGGAAAACTCATTTGCAATCTGCCCTAAGACAGAGAAAGGTTTTTCTTTTTGATTTTATAATTTTATAAACAAGACATAAAACTCATTGAAATTAAACAATCTAATATACTAATTCTATCTAATTAAACTAATATCTAAACTAAACTACTAATAAACAGACTAAATAAACGAATGACAAACTGACCTGGAAACGCTCCAAATTTTTCCTGTGTATGATGACTTCGAAGCTGGTCGGAGGAAGGAAACTCGCACCGGATGATCCAGAAGCTTCTCGTAAATGATAGGTTGCACTGCTCTTTGAGTTATTTACAGGACAAACAAGACATACAAAATCATAACAATTATATGATTTATAAATCTCTGCAATAAGGGAAACTTGTTATGCACAAACTTATACTTAATAATTCAACTTATGAAGAAGAGAAATCTGTCATTCACAAACTGAATCAAGCAATTGCTATGTTTTTTAAACACTTGGAAGAAATTAGATATGGATTATATCGATTAAGTTATATCATTTGCAAAATATTAAGATAGCTAAAGTAGTGATTAACCAAATGCAAATAGATACACATAAACATAAAACAAAATATTGATATCATGAAAATCTAAAGCTGTAGCAGAATATCAAATTTTGTCTCAGTCTGTATTAAAATTCCATATCCTTGTTCTCCCACGAATGATGATGATATTATTACAAAATAATAGGTATTTATAAGTCTTTCCACAGGGTAAAACCTCCCTGTGGATAATATGAAACTGTTTACATAATCTGGGAAGATATTTCCAAAATCAACTAAACTAGGAAACTAAAATATTTCAAATATCCTCTAAATTGTCCATCCAATCCAATGCAATTTCGAATTCACCTAAAATGGACCAAAAATAACAAGTTAGAGAGACATTCTATGAGCAAAACAATAAAAATCTGATTCCACAGACTTAGCTACAGAATCATCTCGTTCTGTATCTAGTCCAAAATAATATACAGAGTCAGAATTGAAATCAAATCAAATATTTTAAAAGAATTAAATCCAATTATCTTCCAATAATCATTTTAAAACGAATTAAAAATGATCTTATCATTCAACATTAAACAGGATCAAAAGTGATTCAACCGAACACAGAGACTGGAATACTCTGTTGTTTCGTTACCACAAAATCGGGTCTTCAGAATCATAATCGAAAAGTAAAAAGATTGTTTCATATCCAATTTAAAATGACAACCAAACATATCGTATGTGATTGTTAAACAATAGATACAATCCGATAGCAAAAGATTCAAATCCTTTAATCGAATTCAAAGATAGAAATACTCTGTTTTGATTATCGTTAGAAGTTGAGTAAATGAAATCACATGTAACAACATCATAATCGTTTCTCAGCAAATCGAATGAGATCGTTTCGATATTCAGTTGAAAACATAACAAATCTCAAACACTTCGTTATACCCATCTTATCAATGGGAGAAATCATCGCATCAAACAGGATTACCATAATAACTGTATAGCCAAAGATTTAGATTGTGAACGAGTTCAAGCCAAAACTGGCACATAAACAAAATGTAACAGGATCAAACAAAATTTTCCATGGATTTCAATCGTTGATCCTTGCACAATGAGAAAACAAGACCGATCAATTTTGATCACAATCGTTTGAATCAAACGAATCATAACAAGGTTTGACCAATTCATTTCACACAACTAAAATACAGAGCATCAAATATAATCTAAATTCGACTCATAGAACAAACTTTCCAAATTAGAACCAGAGCAAATCGATTGGCTAATATTTTCACACAATTGTTATGATTCGGGTTCATTTCCCAATTCAGGCGTGAAGGTTCTTCGAGCGTATTGTTTTCATCAGAGAAACAGAGTTGTTATCTTTAACTCGTAAACAATCAAACGACACAGCAAGCATCTTCCCGAAATACTTACCAGTCCTAGCATACTAATGATAATGAAATCGAATCTGGGAAAGATTGTAACAATCAAACTTAATCAAACCGTTTATAGCACCAGGATCATAACCAAATCAAATCTGAGTGTGATACAAACCAATTCATTTGGAGGTAAATCATTTATTTTATAAACTAGTCAATCAAATCTCAAAACATGCCACTCAAATCCAATCGAAATCTAATGATTTCTATACTGGGAAAAATCAAATCGTATATCGAATCGAACTTTATTTCTATTCAAATAAAAGATATATATAGAATACACACAATATAACAGAGCCATTCAGGCTATGAACATAACTATTTAAAAACTGAATCGCAAACACTATATCAACCTAGATTATTTACACAATGAAATGAAATCAAATCTTCCATACTTGTGTAGTGAGGAGACCACCTGATTATGCCAGCTTGGAATTAACAACAACCGTGGCTGATTCCACATTCTTGAACAAGATGGAGCCGGTCGTCTTTTGTTTCTTATCTGTCGCTTGTAGCTTTCCTTTTTGACTGGTCAGGGCTGCAATCTGGTCCTCTAGTGACTAAATCTTTGACTGGAGTATTGGGAAATCATTATAATATCGTTCCAGCCATGAATTGCATTCATCACAGAGTGACACTATAGGTTTAGACAGAGCAGGAGAGGGTTTGGGCAAATGACCAAGGGTTTTACAACGAAACTTAATGCCTGGGTAGTTAGGGTCATCCTTTAGGCAAAGGGGTAGGTTTGACACAAAGTCATACGAGGGTTCAACACACAAACCTTGCGACTAGGGGTATTCTCTAGCCAAGAAACGCTCTACTTCCAAATCGGAGTCCTCACTCAACATTATAGGGTTAAGCTCGATAGGGGGTTTTGGCTTATTTCTTGCCATTCGTGAAATCAAACTGGTAGTCTTTTTCCCTTTGGCATTTGAAGTGAGGTTTGCCTTGGGATTTTTTCCCATAGGCTTAACAGTCTCAACACTCTTAGTCATAGTGTGGGGTAAGTTTATAGGAGGGTCGTCCTAGGGTTTAGGTAGAAGGATCTGGTAGGGTACTGGGGGTACAACCTTGACCTCACTCACCACAGGTTTGTCAACCTGCGTAGGGTTCGAATCCTTGAAACTATTCCGAGAAACAAAATCGTTCCAACAATCCCCGAGCAGACTCAAATGATAGACAACAATAAGCTTCACTAGTCCATAATGAAAAAGGCTACTATCAGCCTGGTTTCTTTTGTACTTCTTCGACATTTTAAACAGGCTGCTATGCAAATAATAGGGCATATTGAGCTGATAACCCATAAAAACTATAAGAAAACGCAGATGGTGTAGGAACACAAACCTGAATCGACCCTCACAAGTGATAAACTACTTGATTATCATCAATAAATCATGCAAACATTGTTTGAGCATAGTTACAGGCATACCTCTATCACAGGAGGTGATTTTGCATGACTGGAAAAGTAGTGTCCGCGTGACCTCTTCGACTTTGCAATTCTTGGACCATCATTGTCCAGTGGCAGGCAAACCTGTAGCAAGACTAATAAATTGTTCATCAATTTCCAATTGTATGTCGCCGACCTTGGCTCGACAACCATCGAAGGTCATGGTGAACTGTCTAGCCACGCAAAGGTTAAAACCATCAAAATGTTCCACGAAGGTAAGCCATCCAATGTCTGCCAAATCTTGGCAGGCATTATCAAACATCAGCAGGACCTGTTTGTCATTGGGTTCAACTCGCACGACTGGTGCCATGGAGTTGAATGCATGGTAAGGGAAGGGTTCGAACAGATACAAGAGAAGAGCTATTCAGTCTAACAGCAATGAACGAGAAAAAGGGGTTAAGCGTTAATGCGTACATGTGAGGGTGGTGGAGTCATTGACTGCCATGCACGATAGTTATGGTAAATTACAACCGCCGATTTATACATCTGTTCAAACAATCATAGCTCAAAAACCATATCGTTTTCCCAACCAAAGAATCAAATGGTTAGTGTTATGCCAACGCGCCAAATCAACTTTAGAGTGTAATTGTTTTTTAAACTAACAATATTCAACACGAAACCAACACCAAATGTTAGCCATGCGGCATTGTATAAATATTTAACCAATGTGCCAAAACAAATTCATAATAGTTGACAAGACAAAAGCTATAAGAGAGTAACATAAGGATTATATCATATATATATATAAATTAAATCAAAACCCTTATGCATTTCATAGAATCAAAGATTAGGCAAGTCATAAAATGCAAATCCAAATGCTCAATGTCTTACAAACTCAAAGAAAATCAAGTCATATAATCAATCGAAGTATGAGAACTGATCAAAGTATATTGCCAATCATGTAACGATCAATAAAAGGTAAGCGCAAATGACAAAATAAATAACCACAGTTTAGATAATGATCGAAAAACAACTTTGAAAGGAGAAATTTTCACGCTTATAGTCGTGAAAACTTGATGAAGACAATTGTGTCATTGTCGCAAGAAATGAAAATGTCGTCTATTTGAAAAATGCGATGAAAAACTTGACATCCGCAAGACATAGGTGTAGGCAGCTTATAGGATAATTGAAAAAGGTGAATTGGTTGCCAACAGGTTAATAGAAACAATGATATTTTATTTATGAATACAACCATGAACATGTAATATAGATTTTTCACATGAAAATAAAATTTTGGTTCTCTCTTTATCCTTATTTTCTCCATGAGACCATTTTTCTAACAATATTTTTTCAAATTCTCCATTAGAGAGTGTCATCATCTCCTTATAATCAAGTGATTTCCACCAAATGGAAGCATCACCTTGCAATTTGAGAGATGACACCTCATAAATCTTCATATCTGAACCTCGTAAATCTTCATATCTGAACCTGAAGTGCGTCGCCCTCTTTTTCTTCCCTAGAAAAAATTCTACAAAAAGAGAAAACAAATCTTCCCTTCCTTGGCCAAGGAAAGTGCTATGATACCAATTGTTAAGTGCCTATACCAGATCTTCAAATATACTTCAATAATACCAAGAATAAACTATAAACCATTCACCATAACATAAAAACAAGAAATAGAGAAAACCCTTCAGGTAGGGCAACACCATATATTAATCCTTATGGAAGGATAAAACTCCTCAAGCAATCCTTGCTTGTACAATCACAATATTCTTCACTATGTTTCATTACATTTCCTACACTTTTTTATATAGCTCTCCCTATCGCCTAGGAACCTTCCGGAGAGCCTTCTCACATTTATTACATCCAACTACCATAGTGGGCCTTTATTAATATAGTGGACCTAGTCTGCCTTACATTAAATTACCACATTCCCATATATTAAATGACTTCCACTAATAACACATAACTACATTCCCATCGGGTACCTCCCCAGGTACCCCATATTACCTCCCTGGGTATACTACAGAATCTATGATGTGAATAAGGGTTAAATACTAATGAATGCTAACTACTAAGTGCTATGTAGAGTGGTGTAATCATAGATTTGTGTCTCAGCTAGGTTGTAGACATTTGAGTCCTGCAGCCACCCCTGCCTCTACCTCGGGTGAGTGTTCATCTTCTTCATAAGTGTTTTTGAAGTGTTGAACCTTGGGTCTTCCCCTATGCCAACAAATGGTTATGTTGTCAGGACCTGAAACTATGATATCTGGGAACAGAAGAAAAGAAAGATCTGTGTATAGATCTGCTACTTTAGTGTGCATTATTCTACTTGACTTGCGAAGCTCTGTGCTAAGAAGAGAAGTCTGATCTAAAGAAAATAGGTAAGATGTTGAAGCTTTGTGTCTTAGAAATGAAATATCAAAGAATTTTTTTTTTTGGGAAGAATGAATCTAGGTATGTTTGATAAATTTTGTCCTAGTCTGAAAACTAGCGTAAAACTAGAAGAAAGAAGATTTGATATGAGTAGATCTGATAGAACTAGTGAAAGATATATTATTCCTATGTGTTAGCGATATTTCTTGCAAGGGGGGCTAGAACGCAGAAAATGGGTTAAAAACCCACTTGTCCAAGGTTTCAGATGATAATGCGCCCAATATAAGTCACGAGCAAGTCCGAGCAGTCCAGATTGGAACGCCTAGATCAACGACGGATATTGGATTCCGGACCGCCCTTTCCTTTCTACCTTTAAGAGGGGGGGTCCAGAATCAGGGGCGCACCTTTCCGATGGCTCAGATTAGTGCGCCCGGATCAACGGCGATGGGAGCAATTCTGGACCCCCCCCGCCTTTCTACCTTTAAGAGGAGGGGGGAGGTCCGGAATCATGGATGCAGTTCCCCAATGGCCACGATCGAGGCACTCGGATCAACGGCTCAGGTGCGGCCCCGACCTTCTCAACTACCTTATCTTTAACCCGTGTGGGTCATATTTTCTTCATGACATCTCTCCGTCCTCCTTTCCCTTGCCGCCATGTGTCACCATTCACCCCTCTCTCACACCTCCATATGGCCTTTCCCTCGTCTCATCACCCATTTACCACCTGCCACATACCCCTTTCCCTCCATGTCAGCCTCTCACTACGATTAGACCGCCACGTTTATCCTCTCTCTGCCTCTGACCCCCTCTCATCGTTCTTGCTTCGCCCTTGCGGTTGTGGCCCCGTCATTCCATAGCCTTGCCCCATTTCCCATGTCGACCTCCATACCCGTCCCTCAAGCTATTTAGTTATTCCAGGTGGCAACGTGAGGGGTCTTCCATATCCCGAAGTGCTGAGTTGGCTGGGTCATCCTCAATCCCAAGAAGCAGTTATTGAAGCGGTTGGTGGTGGTTAGACATCGTCTCCGCCATAATGGGAAAGTCCTGGATGGGATTAAAGGCACGTCGATTCACCGATAAAATTGTCAGAAGATCGATCGCGTCTGCCATAAGTTGCACGGTTATTCAAAGATTGCGGTTGCAGAGTGTCAGAAGCCATGCAGACGCAAAGCCTTCAATGCAGTATCTTGGTTCTGCTGTTGTTGTTATTTTGAGTATATGTAGGCATTTTTGCCATTTTTGTATCTATCGATGGTAGAGCTAAGCTCCCGACGGTAATGTTTCAGTGAACATTCTGGTTTCCTGGTTATGCCTCTGTGTTTGAGATTTCTTGGTTTATAACAAACAATTTTATTTTCCCATCTATGTTTCATCTCATGTTGGGGAGTCCACAGTCGAAAGATTCGCGTGGATTTAACAATCTTGTTATGATAAAGGATTTGTCGTGACATTGATGTGACCTTTGGTGTTATGTGTTTGAATATAAGAAGATCTTGTGTTTGAATGCTTTCTTCTTCAGTCGGTTGTGAACCTGACATTTATAACAGACTCTTGCACTCTTCTCATGAAGTCTTCCCCCTACTCACCCTTTATTGCAACTCACTATTTGAAGTTTATCAAGACCTCACTCGTTCATGCATGTCTGGTCTAGTTTCTGAGTTGAGGCTATTGTTTCGAGTTCGCTTCCATTTGATCACCCCCCTTTCAAACAAATCGTGACATTAAACTGATGGGCGTTGGGCTCTGCTCCTGCTAGCAGTCCAGGAGTGACTTCTGGCTCCAACATTTATGGCGTCGTTGCCAGGGACAAAGTTGAATATTTTCCCCGGGATTGAACGAAAAAGATCAACTGATTCTGAAGGTGCATCAGATATCAGAATTTGAAGATTGCTACTGTGCACCTAGTGACTCCGTTGTGACGACTCCGCTGGGAAGAACCTGCTCTATCAACTATGGCTTCGAGAGGCAGACACACGATTTCTAATCCACATTTTCCTTTAGCTACACCAGAAGCTGACGTGGAAGTAGTCCGCAGAAAAGGAAAGAGAGCTGCAAAAGAAGTTTTCATCGCTGAAATAGGTAATACACCCTCCCCTTCTGTGAGAACTCCATTTTCATATTCTTAGTTTCCTTGTCATCCTTCCTCTGAATTTTCCCGTTTTCTGAACTTTGGGAGTGTTCCTGCTGAGTTTTCTCCTCCTGGTCTGGTATCAGAAGGAGAGATCCTTGTCACTCCCCCTTCCCTGGAGGTCTTGCCTCATCACAAACCTCAACCTTTTGAAGGTTTCACCACCCCTCCTGTTACTGCTGCACAGAAAGAAGCACCTGCACACTCAGGTCCCTTGCCTTTCTCTCTGTTTTCTCCATTGTCTCCTACAAGAATCTTTGTTCCTACATCTCTCGTTCATACTCCTTCTCCTCCGAGTTCTCCTCTATCTAATATCCCTATGGCTGGTGTTAATCCCCCTCTGAATAGAATGGATGTTATAGTTGCTGCCAGATATGCTCCTTTGATTCTACCCCAGCCTCTGAACCCTCTCCCTGCTGGAGACTATTTGAAATACATGCCCAAGTTCAGTGGGGAGGGAGACATAACTGTCGAAGAGCACCTAGATGCCTTTTATAGCTATGCTGATAACTTAAATATCGAGAGTGAAGATGTCTATATGAGGTTCTTTGTCCAGAGCCTAGATGGAGAAGTGAGGAAGTGGTTCTGAGGCCTGGCCCTTGGGTCTATTGCTAGCATTGAAGCCTTGGATAACGTTTTCCTGAGGCAGTGGGGAGACAGAAAAGATTATATGTATTACATGACAGAGTTTGGGTCTCTGAGGAATATGGAAGGAGATTCTGTCTCAGACTTCTCCAAAAGGTTTAATAATATGTACAACAAGATTCCTGCAGATATTAAACCCTCAGAAGCCTCTGCTAAAATTTCCTATGCTAGTGCATTTGACTCTAATTTATGTCTCGTGTTAAGAGAAAGAAGAGCCACCTCTTTGGCTTAGATTCAAGATGTAGCTATAGAGGTGGAATCCAACATACTGGAAGCTGACAGATTAAGAAGCCAGGCCGACACAGACAAAAGAAAGGACAAGTCGGAAGCCTCAACTTCCGGCACATCACTACCTCACTCTCAAGTAAATGAGTTGACCCGAGTTATGAACCTCCTTAAGGAAGAGGTGGAGAGATTGAATGTGGAAAGGAAACAAATGTATAAGGGCTCTTAGACCATTGAGAATAGAGGAGGTTTTAGAAGAACAAATAATTTTGCTCCTCCAACCATGCACAGAGAGAAGGAAAGAGACAGAGATGACCAAAAACTTCAGGCTCCCTTCCAGAACAATTTTGTGGCTGATGAAGAAGAAGGAGAAGCAGACGAGCCTGAGCCTAAAATCCAATCTCTAGAAGTCACTCCTCCTTTCCCTCATCTGACCCAATCAGCATATGAAGAGTCTCTCATGGATGGTTAGCTGAACGAATTAAGAAAAGGAGACAAAGCTGGTGGTGGTCGAGGAAGATACAATCTGAGGTCTGACAAAAGGGCAACGACACCTGATGTTCCTGAGTCATCCACTAGAGAAGAGAGGCCTGCTAATGAGATAGCAGATGCTTACAAAGGTAAGAAGGCCAAACCCCTCTCTCCCATTGTCCAAAGTCATGTTCCTGAAATTAGAGAAATTCCAAAGCCTATGTCTTCTTTCAATTTTGAACATGAAATTCAAAAGATCAGAATTCCTGTGCCACTCACTGAGTTAATTAAACATGGGGAATTCAAAAAATGCTTCTCTAAGATGTTGAAGTCCGAAGCCTCATACCCTCCCACAGACTCCATAAACCTCCAATATGAAAGGCCTGCAGTTGTCCTAGGTCCCATGGTAGAAGACAGAGATGATTCATCCCCTCCCTTCTACACATCCCTAAACATACATGACAAAGTACTTCATAATTGGCTTATGAATTCAGGGGCCTCCCACAACCTCATGCCTAAATCCATCATGGAAGAATTAGGTCTGGAAGTCACCCGATCCTATCATGACCTCTATTATTTTGACTCCAAGAGGGTGCAGTGCTTGGGAGTCATCAAGGACCTAGTAGTTTCCATGTTCCATCTACCCATGAAGAGCATGGTCATGGATATTTTGGTAGCTGATGTGCCCCCTAAGTTTGGCATGCTGTTGTCAAGATCCTGGATCAAGAGACTGGGGGGAACCTTGCAGATGGACCTCACATATGCCACCATTCCAGTCTTTGKGGGGGAACATAGGAGATTATACAGAGAAGCCCARCTRGCCTACATTKTCAGTGAYGAAGCCAACCCTACCAATCATCCCATCTATGCTTTGGACACTGATTTAGGCTCCAGCTTACTRCARCTCACCAACACYCCTGAGGCCCCTTTACAGATCMAAAAGCAGCCCATTCTTAGTCAGGAGACCTCCCCTCCAACCACCTCTGTTTGGAAGATGTTCTTTGATGGAGCTTCCTCCAGTATGGGTGCAGGTGATAGAGTAATATTCATATCACCCTGTCAACACACCATATATCTATCATACAAGATGGAATTCGAGGTCACCAATAATGTGGCAGAGTATGAAGCTTTGGTTCTGGGATTAAGAGATGCCAAGAAAATGGAAATTAAAGAGATGGTTGTGTTTGGAGATGCAGAACTGATTGTCCAACAGGTAAAAAACGTTTATCAGGCTAAGAATCCTCGACTCAAGAATTACAGAAATGAGGTATGGGATATAGTCAATAATTTATTCCTGGCCTTCAATATCTTCTTCATTCCAAGGGAAGAAAACGCTCCAGCCGACTTCTTAGCCTTCACAGCAAGTGTGCTCAAGGTTCCTGCGTTGCCCACTTTTGAATCTGATGTCGAGATAAAGTATAGACCCTCTGTACCCAACAATGTCAAGCATTGGAAGGTATTTGAGGATGATCAGGAGATTGAAAAGTTCCTCCAGTCCATTGATGACTTTTCTACATTGCACATAGATGAGGAGCTCGACACTGCAGAAGAGCTTGACCATCACCCCGAGGAGTTTGTGAATAGAATTGTTGATCATCAGATCATTCAGCTACCGAGCAATCACATCCCAAAAGATCTAATCCCATTAGAAAGTTTGTTCGAAGGGAATGACGTGGCAATAAAGGGCGAGGTTTCAGACAATGATGACGACACATATGAATGCAACATAGGCACACCTGAGGAGCCAAAATTGGTCAAGCTGTCAAAGAGTCTGACTGGGGAGCAGAGGGATGAATATACTAAGTTGTTGAGGCAGTTTGTTGATGTGTTTGCGTGGACCTACGAAGACCTCAAAATGTATGATACATCAGTCATCGAGCACAAGATCCCGCTGAAAGAGGATGCTAAGCCATTTAAGCAGAAGTTGAGACAGATAAACCCCATGCTGCTACCTGTCATGGAGAAGGAAGTGAAGAAGCTGCTGGATGCCCAGATCCTCGTCCCCTTGAGATACTCTGAATGGGTGGCCAAGTTGGTCCTGGTGAGAAAGAAAAGTGGGGAAATCAGACTCTGTGTCGATTTCAGGAACCTGAACAAAAGCTCCAGAAAGGACAATTATCCCTTACCTAACATGGAACACATTCTTAAGAGGGTAACTGGTGCATCAAGGATATCCATGATTGATGGTTTCTTTGGATACAATCAGATATCAGTCATGCCTGAAGACAAAGAGAAAACAACATTCACCACTCCTTGGGGCACATTCATGTATGCCAAAATGTCCTTTGGGTTGATGAATGCAGGAGCAACATTTCAGCAAGCCATGGACATAGCCTTCGTTGGGGAGAAGGACCAGTTTGTGGTGATATATTTGGATGACATCACAGTCTTCTCCAAGACTGACAGAGAGCATTGCTACCACTTGAAGAGGGCTTTCCGAAAGTGTCGAAGGTATGGCCTATCTTTAAACCCTAAGAAATCATTGTTTGCTATGAAAGAGGGAAAATTGTTAGGTCATATAGTGTCAGCAGAAGGAGTAAGAATTGACCCCAGTAGGGTGGAGGCGATTCAGGCCTTGTCTCTCCCCCAGTCTAAGAAGGAAGTTCAGGCATTTCTGGGGAAGATAAACTTTCTGAGGAGATTCGTCTCAAATTTTGCTGAGCTGGTGAAACACATCACATCCATGCTCAGGAAGGGCCATGAAATAAAATGGACTGCTAAACCCAGGGAATCTTTTGCACAGATAAAGAAAGCATTGACTGAGGTGCCTGTGCTAATCAGTCCTGATTATTCTAAAGATTTCTTGATTTTCTCTTTTGCTTCCGACGATTCAGTAGCAACAATCTTATTGCAGAGAAACGATCAAGGGAGAGAACATCCCATTGCCTTCTTCAGTAGGGCATTGAGGGATGTGGAAATCAGATATGAGATCATGGAAAAGAAGGCCTATGCATTGGTGAAAGCCCTCAAAGCCTTCAGTATTTATGTTTTTCACTCTCGGGTCACTGCATATGTCCCTTCACCCTCTGTGAAGGACATTCTTATACAACCTGACATAGACGGGAGAAGGGGTAAATGGATAGCCAAGATCCTGGAGTTTGACTTGGAGATTAAGCCTACCAAGTTAATAAAGGGGCAAGGTTTGGCCAGGTTGCTGGCTGAATCCAATTTCAAAACTCTGAGGATTAACTGCGTCAATGAACAAGCTGAGTCATCCTGCAGTAATTCACAGATCACCATACCACTAGCAGAATGTCCCTGGTACAGGGATATTGTGTACTTTCTGCAGGAATTGAAGCCCTGTGACGGATTGGGAAAGAGTAGAGCCAGAGCTTTGAAGCTCAAAGCGGTCAAATATTGCCTCATTGACCGAGCCTTATACTGGAGAGACCCTTTGGGGATACTGTTAAGATGTTTGGACCCGCTGCAAGCCCAGAAAGTAATGTTTGATTTTCATAGCAGTCTCTGTGGAGGTCATCATTTTTGGAAGACCACAGCCACAAAATCCTCCGGGCTGGGTATTACTGGCCTACTTTGTTTACTGATGTCTACAGAGAAGTCAGGTCTTGCATTAAATGCCATAAGTTCTCAGGTAAACAAAAACTCAAGTCTCTGCCATTAAAACCTGTAGTAGCTTCGGCACATTTTCAGCAGTGGGGATTGGATTTCATTGGAGAAATTAATCCTCCCTCAAGTGGCCAACACAGATGGATCCTCACTACGACTGATTATTTCAATAAATGGATAGAAGTTGTCCCCACCAGAAGCACTTCTCACAAAGTAATCATCGGCTTCCTGGAAGACATCATAGCCAGATTTGGCTGCCCAAGCAAGATTGTCACGGACAATGCCTCCTCCTTCAGGTCTGAGCCTCTGATCAAATTCTGTGAACAGTTTGGGATTTCACTAATTCACTCTACTCCATACTACCCTCAAGGGAACGGACTGACAGAGTCCTCCAATAAAAGCCTGATCAAGATTATCAAAAAACTACTAGAGGACAACCAGAAGGCCTGGGACTCAAAGCTCAAATTTGCTCTCTGGGTTGATCGGGTAACAACCAAGAAGTCCCTGGTCCTCTCACCTTTCCAACTGGTTTACGGAATAGAGGCCATTTTCCCCACTCATCTTGCCCTACTCGTGGCCAATCTCCTCCAGGACTATGAAAGAGAGCCCAACCATGTGCTCAGAAGAATTCATCAGATGGTGGAGGTGCAACATATCATAGAATAGGTCCTTAATAGAGCTCACAATCATCAGCAGAAGATCAAGCACGCTTTTGACAGGAAGAGCAAAAAGAAGGAATTTGAACAGGGCGATCTGGTACTCAAATGGGATGCACCCAGGCAGGAAAAGGGAAAACACAGTAAATTTGATGCCCTCTGGTTCGGGCCTTTCAAGATCCTGAAAGTATTTTCAAACAACACTTTCAGGTTGCAGGATCTGGAAGGCAATGAAGTGTTCAGTAGCCCAGTCAATGGGCTTTTCTTAAAAAAATGTTTTCTGTGAGCCTCAGTCGGCTCTTTTTTGTTTTGTAAATATTGTTTCTGTTTTTGTTTTTCGGACTAATAAATGACTTCATAGCCCAATAGCAAAGGCACTAAGTCTGCAAAAGAGTTCTTAGAGCATCACAGGGATGACTCTATCCCCCATGGAGCCAAATGTTAGCGATATTTCTTGCAAGGGGGGATAGAACGTAGAAAATGGGTTAAAAACCCACTTTTCCAAGGTTTCGGATGATAATGCGCCCAATATAAGTCAAGAGCAAGTCCGAGCGGTTCAGATTGGAACGCCTAGATCAACGGCGCATATTGGATTCTGGACCCCCCTTTCCTTTCTACCTTTAAGTGAGGGGGGGGGGGTCTGGAATCGGAGGCGCACCTTTCCGACGGCTCCGATTAGTGCGCCTAGATCAATGACGATGGGAGCAATTCCGGACCCCCCCCCACCTTTCTACCTTTAAGCGGGGGGGTCCGGAATCGTGGATGCAGTTCCCCAATGGCCACGATCGAGGCACTCGGATCAACGGCTCAGGCGCAGCCCCGACCTTCTCAGCTGCATTATCTTTAATCCGTGTGGGTCATATTTTCATCATGACATCTCCCCGTCCGCCTTTCCCTTGCCGCCATGTGTCACCATTCACCCCTCTCTCACGCCTCCATATGTCCTTTCCCTCGTCTCATCACCCATTTACCACTCGCCACATATCCCTTTCCCTCCATGTCAGCCTCTCACTACGATTAGACCGCCACGTTTATCCTCTCGTTGCCTCTGACCACCTCTCATCGTTCTTGCTTCGTCCTTGCGGTTGTGGCCCCGTCATTCTGTAGCCTTGCCCCATTTCCCGTGTCGGCCTCCATACCCGTCCCTCAAGCTATTCAGTTATTCCAGGTGGCAACGTGAGGGGTCTTCCATATCCCGAAGTGTTGAGTTGGTTGGGTCATCCTCAATCCCAAGAAGCAGTTATTGAAGCGGTTGGTGGTGGTTAGACATCGTCTCCGCCATAATGGGAAAGTCCTGCATGGGATTAAAGGCACGTCGATTCGCTGATAAAATTGTCAGAAGATCGATCGCGTTTGCCATAAGTTGCACGGTTATTCAAATATTGCGGCTGCAGAGTGTCAGAAGCCATGTAGATGCAAAGCCTTCAATGTAGTATCTTGGTTCTGCTGCTATTGTTATTTTGAGTATATGTAGGAATTTTTGCCATTTTTGTATCTATCGATGGTAGAACTAAGCTCCCGACGGTAAAGTTTCAGTGAACATTCTGGTTTCCTGGTTATGCCTCTGTGTTTGAGATTTCTTGGTTTATAACAAACAATTTTCTTTTCCCATCTATGTTTCGTCTCATGCTGGGGAGTCCACAGTCGAAAGATTCGCGTGGATTTAACAATCTTGTTATGATAAAGGATTTGTCGTGGCATTGATGTGCCCTCTGGTGTTATGTGTTTGAATATAAGAAGATCTTGTGGTTGAATGCTTTCTTCTTCAGTTGGTTGTGAACCTGACGTTTATGACAGACTCTTACACTCTTATCATGAATTCTTCCCCCTACTCACCCTTTATTGCAACTCACTGTTTGAAGTTTATCAAGACCTCACTTTTTCATGCATGCTTGGTCTAGTTTCTGAGTTGAGGCTATTGTTTCGAGTTCGCCTCCATTTGATCACCCCCCTTTCAAACAAATCGTGACATTAAACTGATGGGCGTCGAGCTCTTCTCCTGCTAGCAGTCTAGGAGTGACTTCCGGCTCCAACACTATGCATAGAAAGAATGTTTGGGCTAACAAATGGATGCAGGATCCTAGAAAGAATTTTTTGCAGGTTAGTTACTCTAATCCCAATGCCCGGTACAAGAAAGGTTGGGGATCATTTAAAAGAAAGAGAGGATTAACTCTTTGCTATAGTTGTAGAAGACTGAGACATGTTGCTAAGGAATTCCTTGGTAGAGGTCCTAGTTTTATTTGTTGTAAAGTTATGGACGATGGAGTTTTGTATTTCCCTAGAATGATTGCAAAAGTTGGAAAGATGAATATGAGACAATAAAACCCTGAGGAATATCAAGAGACTAAGAACAAGAAAAAATCAGAGACTGTATTACTACAGATGAAAAAACCCCTGAATGATCACAAAAATATCAAATTATCATATATATTAAAAGAGAAAGAGTATATAGAAAAAAGAATAGGAGAATTCGACATAGACTGTGTTGGACAACTGAGAGGGGGGGTGAATCAGTTGTTACCGTTCTTAAACAATTATGCTTCTTTTAAAATCTTTACAAGGCACTCAATGATGATCACAATAATGTAGGGAAATAAACAATGGCACATTCAACATCAGTCACATATATGAGAAACACAGAGATAGATATTTCCAAGGAACCCCATATAGGGTAAAAACCTCTTCTTCCTTATATGATAAGTATTATTTACATTCTTTACATTATCATACATATGAGCACCAACTCATTATGAGGCTACAACCTCTATTTTTCAAGATGAAACTTGTTGAGAGAACCAACTCTCTGTCTTTCTCTAGCAGCCACTAGAAGGAAGCACCAACTCCCTGGTTTCTCAAGCACCAACTAGAAGGAAGTACCAACTCCTTGGTTTCTCTAGCACCAACTAGAAGGTAGCACCAACTCCCTGTGTTCAAGAACCCAATTGAACCTCTGAGGAGACCATTCCTCCCTAGCACCTCTCAACCACCTTGGATTATGAATATGAAATACTGAAACCTATTACAGTGATATAGTGTTCAATAATAGCTTACCAGTCTCATCACTGTTTTGCAAGATTTTTCTACTCAGACTTCCTCACTGTCTTCCATCATGCATCCACTGCCCATTTTTTTCTTCTGCTTTTTATACTCTGTGTGTCATATCCATTCACTGCACTATTCTTCTTCTATTCTATTCAGCTGCTGCACTCAGCTCCTTCTTCATGCATGAATCACCTTCAACAACAACATCCACAACAACTCTAGCAACAACAACAACCGCTTCTCTTCTCTGTACCATGTATATATAGCTTTTGTGCATCTTGTGCATGCAATATTCACCATTCCTCTACATGCTCATATTGCACCAATATCCTCCACATCTCAAGTGCTCTGCGTGATCATCATCGTGGCTCTTCAACTTCTCTGGTAGTTCAACCCCTGTGTCTATCATCACTAGGTGTTATGTTGAGATTCCTTTTTCTCTCTGGAAGTTGAGACTCTTCATCTTCTCTATTACAGTCGAGCTCATCCTTTTTGTTTCAGTTACGAGCTCCAACCCTCTTCCAGCTGTAAATTTTCTCCATGAATCATCTTCATTCCACTGGAAGATTCCATGTAACTCTTCAGCTCCTCTGGAAATCACACATAAGTCTCTTCGCATCCTCTGGTAGAAACCATCAACGGTTTCTAGTAGTTACACTGTGAGGATCAACATTAGCCCTCTGATCATGCTCGTGTTCACCTCCATTGTTGGATTAACTCTGATGGGTTCTTTCGTTATTTACTTGTTTCGCACTTTCACAATTTGGAGATCCTGTGATGAGACATCTTGGGTCTCCATGTCACGAGTTCCGAAACTCCGAAACAAAGATTTTCTGTGCTAGCTCCTTCCTTTATATGACCATGGCTATGACCAAGAACTTATTCATAATGTTCTTTTCATGGTTTCACATTTTTCCTTTTCGTTAATTCTGTTGTGAATTTTCTCATCTTTCCAAGTCACGATCCCCGAAACACCAAAAATGATCTTGTCTGTACGTGCTCTTCTCTTCAGATCTTCGATGGTGTGACCACTGACTGAGACCACTCACTTATGCATAAATCACTTTCATGATTTCGCATTTCGTGAATTTGGAGATGAGGCATCTCTACTCTCCAAGTCACGATCCTCGAAACTCCGAAATGGAGCTTATCTGAACTGAGTCCTTCCTTTCTCATGACCATCGACAGTGACCACAGGCTGTGCCAAAAAGGCACTTCATATTTCATGAGTTTATAAACTTCATCAAGTCTGATCAATGGTTGAAATCTCCATAGATCCAATGGTCTAGATCTTATCGTGATTTCACATATTGTTGTTCCTTATATGGAGGTTCTCGTCACTCCAAGTCATGATAGGAAAAACTCTGAGATGGAGCTTAGATCAATGGTCCAAAATCCTTGGTGATCTGACGGTCCAAATCTTCTCGTGAGTTCTCATCTCGCGATTCCTTTGATGGAGGTTCTCATCACTCCAAGTCACGATAGGAGAAACTCCAAAATGGAGTCTTTGACATGATTTGATCTTCTACCACACGTCCCTCTTGGATCAACGGTCAATATTTTATCGAGACTTCACAACTCCATGAGCCTTCGTTGTGACTGATCAATGGTCCATATTTGGCCTCGATCTAATGGTTGAGATTATTTTGTGATTTTGCATATCACGAGTTTGAGAGGTGAAATTCTAGAGCATTTCATGCCTTTGACATTCTAGTCAGTGAAATGTTGATCTGTGTCCATGAGTCTTGCCCATATATGGACGGTCCTCCTTCTTTCAGGATTTTGTATGCCCTCTTCTTCTTGTACTTTAATGAATGTGTAGGTTCTCCCTGATCCAACGATGGTCGAAACTAATGCTCAGATATGACACCTGAGATCTGTCCTCCTCTTCTACACATTCTTCTTGTCTACAATCAGATTTGAGGGTCCTCCTTCTTTCAATAATTTAAATGGGATCTGACGATCACTGATGCTTCTCCTCCCGATCTTAGGCACTTTGATCAACTCTGTGGTAATTACTCCTGAGCTTACATTGTTTGTGTTTTTCATTGATGCTTACTCTAATATTGTCATCAATGACCTGCCTACAATCCTTTGCATGTTTTTTGCCATCTTTGTTGTTGTTCTTGCCATCAATGAGAAGCATACACTGTCTGTAAAACATGCCAACAATATCCCCCTTTGGCATTGATGGCAACAAAGGCACCCCTGTTCTTTTCTCCCCTTTTGACATCAATGTCAAAGAAAACACACTCCCCCTGAGTTGTTGCATTAATTTTAGGAGGTATCAGATATGCAACCAATACAAGAATCCCCCTAACAGGATGGACTCTCTTAGATGTGAGATGGGATGACACCCAGCTTCTGTCTGAGATATTCAAATGGTGTCTTGGCTAGGGATTTAGTAAAGATGTCTGCAATTTGTTTTGTAGTGGGAATGTAATTGACCTAAACAATCTGATTGGTGACCTTCTCTCTCAGAAAATGATATTTTATGGGAATATGCTTGGTCTGGGAGTGGAATACAGGATTTTTAGACACATTGATGGCACTAGTTTTATCACAATGAATTGGGATCGGTGAAATGTATTTTACCTCCAAATCTGCAAGTGTCTGAATCAGCCATAATATGTAAGTGAAATAGGTAGCAACAACATTGTACTCTGCCTCTGTGGTTGATAAAGAAATGGAACCTTGATTTTTACTAAGCCAGGATACTAAGGAGTCACCCAGGAAGAATGATCCTCCACTGGTGCTTTTTCTCTCATCAACACAGTTTGCCCAATTTGCATCTGAATAAGCAGTCAGTTGAAGATTTGATTTCTGGGATACCACAGACCATAAGTCATTGTTTCTTTCAAATACCTGAATATCCTTTTGACAGCTTGCAAATGACTCTGTTTAGGTGTAGCCTGATATATTCCTACCATTCATACAACATGCATTATGTCTAGGCGAGATGTTGTGATGTACAACAGGCTTCCTATCATTGATCAATATGAGCTTTGATCAACATCAGGTGAATCATCATCCTTTCTTAATTTACATCCAGTTACCATAGGTGTACCCACAGGTTTAGAATATTCCATTTGAAACCTTTTCAACATTTCTCTTAGATATTTTTCATGAGAAATGAACATCCCTTCGAGCCTCTGAGTAATTTGTAGACCAAGAAAAAATGATAGTTCTCATATCATAGACATTTCAAATTCAGACTCCATGGTAGAAGCAAACCATTGTACCAATGAATCCTTATTACATCCAAAGATGATGTCATCTACATAGACCAGTACGATGAGCAAATTATTATCCTTTGTTTTAATATACATGTTGTTGTTAGTTGTTCCTCTCTTGAACCCTTTGTCTTTGAGATACGTATCCAGTTTGTGATACCAGGCTCGAGGGGCTTGTTTTGAACCATATAAAGATTTCTTCAACTTGCATACTAATTCAGGGTTATTAGATAGTTTGAAACCCTCTGGTTGTTCCATATAGACTTCTTCAATTAAATCTCCATTTAGAAAGGCTGACTTGACATCCATTTGGTAGACTTTAAACCTTTTATGAGAATCATAGGAAAGAAACATTCTGATAGCTTCTAATCTTGCTACGGGTGGACATGTTTCACCAAAGTCCAGTCCTTCTATCTGAGCATAGCCTTTACAGACTAACCTTGATTTTTTCCTGATGACTTGTCCTTGCTCATTCAACTTATTCTTAAAGATCCATTTGGAGCCAATGATGTTTTTACCTTCAAGTCTTTGAACCATCTCCCATGTATTGTTTTTCTCAATCTGATCAAGTTCATCATTCATTGCTTTAACCCAATGATCATCTTTGTTGGCTTCATTAAAATTCTTGGGTTCCAGCATGGATATGAAAGCTATATGAGATTTTTTGGTGGTTTTGATTGGATTTCTCCTGGTTTTTACACCTTTGTCTTTTTCTCCAATTATCTGACTTGCAGGATGATTCTTTTGAATGATTCTGGAGGAGGAATTTGTAGTTGACTACCGATTTGAGTCTGTATGAGTGTCTGAGTCTTCATCTGATTTAGAGTCTTAATTTTCTGATTCTTGGACCTGTTCATCTTCATCTTTAGTTGTGTCTTCTGTAGAAGACTCATTACTGTACACCTCTCTTGTTGGGATTCCTTCATCAATTTCTACATCAATACAGTCAACCATTTTATGCAGCCTCTTATTATAGCATATATATCCTTTACTGTTTATAGAATACCCTAAGAAGATACCTTCATCAACCCTGTCATCATATTTGTCGAGGTTCTCATCATTATTATTTATGTAGCATTTACTCCCAAAGACTCTGAAGTGTTTGATTGAGGCAGGTCTTCCAAACCATAATTCATAAGGTGTCTTATCACTTTGTGGTTTGAGGTGGGCTTTGTTAAGCACATGGAATGTTGTGTGTATTGCTTCTACCCAATAGGATTGACCAATGTTCTTCTCATTCATCATTGACCTTGCCATTTCCTACACTATTCTGTTTTGCCTCTCAACAACTCCATTTTGTTGTGGAGTTCTTGGGATTGTGTATTCTCTCTTGATCCCATGTTCATCACAGAATTCCTTGAAGTATCTTGACATAAACTCTCCACCCTGATATGATCTTACTGCCTTTAACCTCTTGCCCATTTGAGTCTCTATTAAAGCCTTAAATATTTTAAACTTCTCAAATGCTTCAGCTTTTTCTTTGAGAAAGGCAACCCAAGTAAGTCTAGAGTAATCATCGATAATCAACATGAAGTAGTTTTCTTTCCCTATGCCTTCCTGTCTTGATGGTACACATAAATCCATATGAACTAGTTGGAGTTGTTTCTTTGTTGAAGTAAAGCCCTTGGACTTAAATTGTGTCATGTTTTGCTTCCCTACTTGATAGGGTTTACACATTGAATCTTGGGGCTTTGATATTCTCGGAATATCTTTTACTGCCTCAAGGTTTTTGAGTTTGATTAAGTGGTCAAATTTTAGATGTTCAAGTCTCCTATGCCATAACCAGCTTTCATCATGTTTTCTTAGATGACATTCTTCTCTATTTTCTTTCAACACATATACATTATTTTATGTCCTTATGCCTTTGGCCACCAATTGTACTGAGTTTACAGACTTTATCTTTTAGTCCTTGGACATGAACAACACTTCGCATCCTCTGTCACACATTTAACTTACACTGAGAAGATTATGTTTCATCCCATACACAAGTAGAACATCTTGGGATTTTCCTTTTCCATTACTTAAGCTCACCATCCCTTTGCCCTTTATTTTCACTAGAGCATCATTTCCAAAGGTTATGTTTCCTAATTTGCTTTCACTTAGAGATAGAAACTTGCCTCTGTCTCCTGTCATGTGTTTGGAGCATCCATTGTCTATATACCAAGGGTTCATTTTTCTTTGAGTGGACAACACTAATCCACACTTGTCACTTTCCTTCTTCTTCCAAAACCTGACATTTTTAGTAGGAGATTTCGAATCTAGTTCATATTCCCTTAAACGACAGTTAATAGATTTGTGATCATAGTTATGATAGATGTATCATTCAATCTCATTGTTCAATAGGTCAAACTTATTGGTGTAGCATTGTCTACTCATTGACTGTTGATTATTTCTTGACCTCTTTAGTTGCATGTCCCTGGACTTAATTTGGCAATTGGAAATAAGTGAAGGTTTGTTACTTGGTTGCATCATTCTTTATTGTGGAAAGTATTTATTCCTTTGAAATCTTAATTTCTCATGTATAAGTCTTAAGGAGAAATTTACAGCTTTGTGACCAAAGTTAGCACAGTAGAAACAATAGACATAGAAAAATTCTTTGTACCTGGAAAATGGTTGTCTTCTTTGAGAAAATCGATTTCTTCCAGGCTGATGACATCGTTCAACAATGAACACATTACTTCTTTGTTCTACAGATTTAGATCTGGCATCTTTTACCTTACTCAACCTGGGCGACTAATTGTCTTCCTTTGTTTCTGCAGGATTGTTGTTGTCATTGGTTGTACTTTTGACAAACTTGATGGGTTCTTCATTTCCTGGTTTACCACTGCTTGATCCCTCTTCATACCCCAAGCCATTTTTTAGCTTTGGATTCCTTTGCTGATTCAGAATGGTGGCCAATCCTTCTGAGGCTTTGATACTTGACAGATTATGATTATACAAGGTTTGAAACTTCTCCATTTCTTTCCTCGTTTTCACTACTTCTTGTTCTAATGCTTCATATCTTGCCTTCTTTTCTGATAGCGGCTCTTTCAGAATATCTTCGATTTTATTTGCCTCTTCCAATTCTACTTTTAGTAGGAAAAGGTCTTCATCAGGTTCTTTAATGTCTTTCTCGAACTGTATCGACAATTGTCTTTGCTTTCTGCTATTGATTCTTAGTCTGTCAATCTCTTCCAGTGGACTGATCAGTTCTCCTTCCATGTCAACCACAACTTCTTCTTCATCACTCCCTATGATTTTATTATCATAATCCTCTTTAGCCATAAGTATGAATTCATTTAGTTTATTTTCAATAGAGGAGTCATTTTCTTCATCATCTGAAGGATCATCATCATTGTTTACGCACAGACTTTTCTTCTTAAAGTTTTTCTCTTTAAAGAAATTTCTATGTTTGTACTTCTCCTCATCATCACATGTCTGATCCTTTCCTTTGTGGGGACATTTGTTTGTAAAATGACCTATCCTACCACAGTTGAAACATTTGAAAGGAAATTTACCTTTGTATTTGCCTGATCCCTTCTTCAGTCTCTTCACAAATTTTGCTTCAATTTCATCGGTCTTAGAATCCTCATTCTTGTATTCCTTAAATGATGCTTCTCTGGAGGTGGGTTTATCCTTAACTATTCTCATTTCATATGCAGTCAATGTTCCTAGCATTTGATCAAACTCCAATTTTTTTAGATCATTAAGTTCTTCTATAGCATAGACCTTTGGGTTGAACCTATCTGAGAGAGATCTCAATATTTTCTGAACTAAAGAAGGTTCATCAATTGTTTCACCAAGTTCCTTCATTGCATCTACCATTTCTTCTATTCTCATAAAGTATTTTCCAATAGTTTCATCTTCCTTCAGCTTCAGTTGTTCAAACTGTATTATGTAGGTTTGAAGATTTGCATCCTTTACCTTCTCATTACCCTCATAACTGCTAATGATTTTGTCCCACATTTCTTTGACAGTTCCTAGGTGCATAAATTTTACAAATTTTGCTTCTACAAGCCCACTCAAGATAGAATTCATAGCCTTAGCATTGAAGCTAAATTCTAGTTTGTCATCCTTATTAGCTAGCACAACTGGATTTGTTGGCAAATGTTTACCAAGTAGTGTATGCTTGTCATTGATGGCAAGTACAACAGATGGTAGGATAAGAAGGATAAAAATCCCTTGGGGATTCAGACGTGAAAGCTCAGGAGGAACAGCGTTGACGAAAACGCGCGCAGCAAAGGCAAAGCTCAAGATACAGGAATTGGCAGAAGAGAAGGAAGACAGAGATCCACAACCACAGGATCTCATTCAAATTTCCCGAAAGAACGAGGGTCGTCAGATCAGACAAAAGCTGCGAGGGAGATATACCAGCGGGAAAATCCAAGGTGAAATCCCGACATAATCAGGACCGTCTATTTGGAAGGACGCGTGGCAAGATCGGGTGCCACCGGGAGAATCTCGATAGGAGGACAGGTCTCAGCCGTCAGATCCGAGCGCAGGGACCCGACCACCGTTGGATCAATGAGAACCTGCAAGGTCTTTAAAGGGAGTGAAGGTTTGGCTACGGTCATGAGGATAATGGTCATATGGACCAGGAGCGTAGTCATCGGAGGTTCGAGGATCGCGAATTGGATATGTAAAAGTTCCTTGACAACGAAAACCCCGAAATCGCGATATGATCTCAACCGTTAAATCAAGAATTAGATCTGGTCTGTTGATTTCCTTCATCGGAGAAACAGGGATCACGATTTCAATATGCAAAGAACACTTGACAACGAAAACCCCGAAATTGCGATATGCGATTTCACGAGTTAATCACAGCCGTTGGATAACAAGTGATCTAGACCATCGATCCAACACACGTCAACATACCATGTCAGATAGGGACACGTGGCACATCCAGGTAATGACAGGTGTCAGGAAGATTCAACACTTCAGGCACATACAATTCATGAATCAGAGTGACACATGGCAGGATCTAACACGTGCCAAATCACGTGTGACGTCAGCAGAGGCATCGACAATCGGGACTTTGATATGTCAAGAACACGCTGCAACAGAAACTCTGAAATCGCGATATGCGATTTTCCGATGTAATCACAGCCATTGGATTAAGAATGAGATCTGGACCGTTGATCTCCGTCATCGGGAAATCAGGGATCGGGAATCCCGGAGGCATGTGTATAGTGACATCGAAAACGCTGAAACCCCAATGAGAGGTTTGACCGAGGTCATGTGTTGACAGTCTTATAGGGCCAAGGCCTATAGCCAGCAGGGCTAACGCGTGGAAAGGGGGGAATCGGTAATCAAGGATTGGAGAGGTAAGAAAATATCGACATCAGGAAGTGTGAAACCCCAAAACCCCGACGAGTGATAAGACCAAGGTCACACAGAGACAGGTCACATGGACTAGGGCTCATCCAGGAGGGCTAAAGAACATCGCGAATCGGGAAATCGTGACTCCCGTGGACATAAACTTTATGTCATCGAAAGTGTCAAAATCACGCTATATGAAAACCCGATTTGATCTGAACCGTTGAATCAAGAAATGATTGGAGGGATACTGAGGCACGACACTGTGAGACTGCCAAAAACCATTGATGACATCTGCTAGAGAAGTCGAAGAAGACCGATGGATAATCATCAGAGAAGTTGAAGAGTGATAATGATGATCTGATAGAGGACTCAAGAGGTGGAGGATAATGACGCAGAGTGTGCATACAGAGGCATGAAAAACAATGCATGCAAAAGGTGCATAGATGATATAAATACACAGTACAAAGAGGAGATTAAGTTGTTGTCACAGAGGGAATTTGCAGTGGCTATTGGAGTTTTGTTGTGGTGATTCATGGGTGAAGAAGAATCAAAGTTGCGCAGCGAAATCATGGTGGGCCCATAACCCATACATTGCAAATGATCTGAGCAGAAAGGAAATAAGGAAGACAGAGCAACGAATTGGAGCAGAACAATGATAAGTTAGGTAGGCCATCATCGAACATCATATCACTGTAATAAATTCAGTAGCAAAGATTTATATTTCAGGGTGGTTGGGAGG
>JZKD02S2080147.1:296607-311691 GCA_000966675.3 Picea glauca
CTTTATATGATAAGTATTATTTACATTCTTTACATTATCATACATATGAGCACCAACTCATTGTGAGGCTACAACCTCTGTTTTGCAAGCTGCAACTTGCTGAGAGAACCAACTCATTGTGAGGCTACAACCTCTGTTTTGCAAGCTGCAACTTGCTGAGAGCACTAACTCTCTTCTTTTCTCTAGCACCCACTAGAAGGAAGCACCAAATCCCTGGTTTCTCTAGCACCAACTAGAAGGAAGCACCAACTCCCTGGTTTCTCTAGAACCAACTAGAAGGAAGCACCGAATTTTTGTGTTCAAGCACCCACTTGAATGTCTAAGGACACCTGTCCTCCCTAGCACCTCCCAACCACCCTGGATTATGAATATGAAATATTGAAACCTATTACAGTGATATAGTGTTCAATAACAACTTACCAATCTCATCACTGTTATGCAAGATTTTGCTACTCAGACTTCCCCACTGTCTTTCAGCATGCATCTGCTACCCATTCTATTCTTATTCTTTTTATGCTTTGTGTATCATATCCATTCACTGCATAGTTCTTCTTCTATTCTATTCAGCTGTTGCACTCAACTCCTTCTTCACGCATGAATCACCTTCAACAACAACATCCACAAAAACTCCAACAACAACAACAACCGCTTCTCTTCTTTGTACCGTGTATATATAGCTTCTGTGCATCTTGTGCATGCAATATTCACCATTCCTTTGCATTCTCATACCATGCCAATATCCTCCACATATCAAGTGCTCTGCGTGATCATCATCGCGACTCTTAATATTCTCTGGAAGTTCAACCCCTGTGTCTATCATCACTAGGTGTTATGTCAAGATTCTTTTTTCTCTCTAGAAGTTCAGACTCTTCTTCTTCTTTGTTACAATTGAGCTCATCCTTTCTGTTTTAGTTACGAGCTATAAATATCATCCAACTGTCAATTTCCTCCATGAATCGTCTTCATTCCACTGGCAGATTCCATGTAACTCTTCAGCTCCTCTGGAAATCACACAGAAGTCTCTTTGCATCCTCTGGTAGAAACCATCAATGGTTTCTAGCAGTTACACTGTGAGTATCAAAAATACCCCTCCAATCATGCTCATGTTCACCTCCATCGTTTGATTAAATTTGATGGGTTCTTGCGTTATTTACCCGTTTCACACTTTTGCAATTTGTAGATTCTGCGATGAGACATCTTGAGTCTCCATGTCAAGAGTTCTGAAACTCTGAAACAAAGATTTTCTGCACTAGCTCCTTCCTTTATATGACCATGTCTATGACCAAGCGCTTGTTCATAACGTGCTTTTCATGATTTCTCATTTCACCTTTTCATTAATTCCGTTGTGAAGTTTCTCGACTTTCCAAGTCACGATCCTCGAAACGTCGAAAAGGAGCTTATCTGCACATAATCTTCTCTTCAGATATTCAATGGTGTGACCACCGGCTGAGACCACGCGGTTATACATAAAGCGCTTTCTCGATTTCACATTTCTTGAATCTGGAGATGAGGCATATCGACTCTCCAAGTCGCGATCCACGAAACCACAAAATGGAGCTTATCTAAACTGACTCCTTCCCTTCTTGTGACCACCGGTGGTGACCATAGGCTGTGCCAAAAAGGCGCTTCATATTTCGCGAGTTTATAAACTTCATCAAGTCTGATCGACGGTTGAAATATCTATAGATTCGATGGTCTAGATATTATCGCGATCTCGCATCTCGCTATTCATTAGATGGAAGTTCTCTTCAGTCCAAGTCATGATAGGAAAAACTCCGAGATGGAGCTTAGATCAATGGTCCATAATCCTTGGTGATCTGACGGTCCAGATCTTATCGTGAGTTCGCATCTCGCGATTCCTGTGATGGAGGTTCTCGTCACTCCAAGTCGCGATAGGCAAAACTCTGAAATGGAGTCTTTGACATGATCTAATCTTCTACCACATGTCCCTCTTGGATCAATGATCAATATTTTATTGGGACTTCGCAACTCCACGAGCCTTCGTTGTGCCTGATCAATGGTCCATATTTGGCCTTGATCTAACGGTTGAGATTATTTCACGATTTCGCATATTGTGAGTTCAAGAGGTGAAATACTGGAGCATTTCATGCCTTTGACTTTCTAGTCAACGAAATGTTGATCTGTTTCCACATGTCCTACCTGTAGATGGACGGTCCTCCTTCTTTCGGGATTTTTTATACTCGCTTCTCCTTGTACTTTAATGAACATGCAGGTTCTCCCTGATCCAACGATGGTTGAAACTTATGCTTAGATATGACGCATGAGATCTGACCTCCTCTTTATCACGTTATTCTTGTCTACAATCAAATCTGACGGTCCTCCTTCTTTTGGGAATTTAAATGGGATCCAATGATCACTGACGCTTCTCCTTCTGATATTAGGCACTGTGATCGACACTGCGCTAATTACTCCTAATCTTACTTTGTTCCTGTTTTTCATCGATGCTTACTCTGATCTTGTCATCAATGACCTGTCTACAATCCTTTGCACATTTGTTGCCATCTTTGCTGTTGTTCTTGACATTAATGACAAGCATACACTGTCTGTAAAACATGCCAATAGACTATTTCCTGGATGAGGAAAGATAGGTGAATATCATGACAGAAAGAACTTGGGAAATTTTGGGAAAGCTTGATATGGTTCCTTCATTAGGAGTAATAGGATTATTTAGAGGAAAGATGATAACCTTATGTGGAAGACTTACCCAAACATCTATGACTGCTCATGGAACTTCGATAGAAGAAGAATTTGAGATCATTAAATTTATTGAGAACAATGCCCCATTTGCTATCTTGCTAGGAAAAACCTGGATTGAGAAAGATTAGATATGAAGGAAACAAGAAGAGGAGGATCTAGAATAGAAAAAGAAAGAACTAAGAGATTTCATGGTTAGGAGAATAGCGCACTTACTGGAAGATCAAGAGAACCTGTCAAAGCTACTAAGGACAAAATATATGTATGTCAAAGTTGAAAGGACATAGGAAGACTGGAGACACTTGTCTATATAAGAGAAAAGAGCACTTACCCCAGAAAGAGAAGAAGTATTACCATTGAACACTATGAAAGACCCTCCACAGTGAAAAGTTATCATGCCAAGAGGAGATAAGAATGATAATGGAAAGAGGAAACTAGTGATTCAGTCCACGAGAAAGAAGGCCAGAAAGTGTAGTAAGAAGAGAGAAAAGTTAGAAAAATTACAAGAAGTTTCAGAGAAGACTTCGCAGAAGGAAGGTTTCCATAACTTGAAATTCACCAAAATATCAGTACAACAAATATTAGCACTTCTCCATGATGAAGCAATATGACCGTTGGAGGCATTATGGTCATTATAATGACGCTCTAGAATGGCTAGAAACACAATTATTGCCAGAACGTTCACCCTTGGACTGCTGGTACCGCGCCATAATGGATGGAACAACATTGATTGAGGCATTCCTTCCCGTTGGAAGAGTCTGTTATGATAATATATATTTATCCCATGGAGCGTTGCACTGAGAACACTTTTTTCCCATTATGATTATCCGATCCCACAAAAAACTAGTTGATTTCGCAAAATGATCATTGAGACTTTTCCATCCATTATGTTACATTGAGTATTGTTCACTGACCTGAGATATCAGATCTTGAGTGTGCATGTCGGATGAAATTAGCATATCATAAAAGGTCATTGAAGAGATTCTAATAGACCTCATGGATGAGAAGGTGATGTCCATAGACATCCAAGCCTCATCGACGAGAAGAGTCCAAGCCTCCCCATCGACTACTCATAGATATGGACCATTCCGAGATACGACCGAGAAAAGAGCCAAGCATCGTGATGACTTGGTGAATGCGAAGTTAATACCATCCATCCTTCCCTACTACATTTCACCCCTGGACAGTGTGGTGAGTTGTGACAATGTCCCGATGGACTTTGACTACACAGTCCTCACTGCGTACCTCCCGAAGGGAATACAAGCAGTTAGACCATAGTTGGAGAGTATTTCAACCTTGAAGATCAATGACTATAACCTAGGATGCCACAAGAGCTATGCCATGCTCGCACCTCAGAAATATTTGACTAAGACCAAGGGGAATAAGTTGAATATCATCCCCTAGCTGTGGACTATGGACATCGTGAGGTCCACTATCTTGAATGTGATGAAGATACCACACTTTGGAAGAAATTAAGAGGCTAACATGTGTGTTAAGATCCTATTGTCACGCTTCCACATTGGTTATATATGGTTGGACAGACATATCACCGTCGATCTGGTGTTGATCCATAGGATCACCGGATTGAGAATGTAGGGACCAGACCCACAAGAATTTTATCCACGGAAGGTTGTAGATCACGTTCTGGCACATAATATTAAAGAAACCTATGGCGATGTTGAGAAGGGGAAGCAAGGCTACAAGGTAGCCTCCATCCAGAATGGTGTGGTGCACCTAGCCTACTAGTTGATCGCTGGTAAGCTAGTAAGGAAGAACAAACCCACATAGGTCATGGGGTTTGTTGTTGACCTCGAAGGAAAATGCATGGAAGGATTACAAATGAACTGGGCGAGTTACCTTGTCAACCAATTAGAACAATACTACCACGAAGCTCAGGATCAGGGCTATGAGTTCCATTTTAGCTGGTTGCTGATCCTCATCATGTTCAATGCTTGGGAGATGCTGGAAGGAGCAACCTTCCCTAACATTGAACCTTTTGAGCCACTAGCTGTGAATTTCACCACACTTTGGTATTCGAGCGATATGGGGAAACAATGATAGTCAAATGCAGTGTTCCATACCTACTATCTGGAGTTAACAAGGGCTATTGAATCTTTCACCTCGTATGATAGGGAGCACCCTAGACAGGTTAAGACCAATTGTGAATTTCCATGCAGATAGGAATTTTATATATATTATTGTGCACAAAGAAGAAGATAAAGAAGAGATTCAGTCTTATTACAATCTCACCGAGGAGGACATGGAGGAAATCACCAAGGAGTGGCCTGAAGAAATCCTAGTGTTAGTTAACCACACAGAATTGTCCGACCCTGACATCATTGGAAGTCCGGTGGTTACTCGCGAAGAGTATGATGCACCCAACAGTAGCAGGAAGAAAAAGAAGGAATATGTATAGAAAATATGCATCACACCAGAAGAAACTGCATCGTATTTAATAGTGGAGGAGGAGACAATGAAGTGGACAAAGAAGAGAAAGAAGGGGAAGAAGACAAACAAAAGAAAGGCAAAGTAACACTGCCTAGGAACCCCCTTGAAGAGGTAGAGACGTCCAAGAAATGAAAGGTTTCCCCAATGAAACCTACATCGTGAAAGAAGTCCAAATCTATTAAGACAAAGCTACATGTTGTGCTCACAGTTGATGATTTTGACATCATTATCGCATATGTATCAGACGCCTCGGAAGATATTGTGTAGAGAAATGAAGTAAAACAAGAAACCATGTATGAAATGTTTGAATAAGATCTAAGAGGAGTACAACAAGCCCTTCACTCTATCCATGCAATGTCCACTATGCCCCTGCCATCAGAAGAAACAAAGCTTGTACATGATCCTACCCAACTCCGCAGAATAGCTAATGCGACCGAAGCTCACCTCCATCGTATGTAGGAAGAAAACGAATAGGCCACAGTGGCCTTGAAGAAAGAACAAGAGGAAGTCATAGAGAAACGTCAAGTTGTGCAACAAGAGAAGGACGACCTCCAAATCAAGTTCGAAGAGGATAAAGCACATATTTGAAAAGAGAAAGAACAACTGCTCACAGAGCATGTTGGAGTTAAAGAAGCAGTCAATAGATCACTTCGCTCTGTCACATACTTAGAACAAATAGAAGAAGACCTAATGGAGATTCAAATAGTGAAGTTTTTTATAGCCATCTAACAACTTCAACATAGAGTACCAGAATTGGAGTTACAAGTAGTACCAAGTACTCCGTAGGAAGTGCAAGACAAGTGACAAGAAACCACCCAAAGTGTGCTACATAGAATCAAGGCATTAGCCTTAGAATGTAAAAAACTTAGTAGTCAAAGTGCGAAGAATTACAAATGACTTACCAAGGACCCTGAACTGAAGATACTGCAGTCACAGCTCCAGAAGGTAAAGCAACAAGCAATAGCAGTACAAGCACAATTGAAACTCCTGTCAGCATTTGAGAGGATGAAAATATCCCACAAACAACACACAGATCAATAATACGTCCCTGCCATACAAAGAAAAGTCACAGAAGTAACTCAGAATCTCTAGCCAGTCCAGGATGCAACTTTCCTACTTTTTGAGGATTTTGAAGGTAGAGGAACAGAGTTGGAACGGGTAGTCACTTTGGTAGAACAATGCTTAGAGGGACCTGTGAATCAAGAATTTCTTCAGGAGTTCACCAAGAAAGAGGCCTTGGAGAAGCAGTAGGTCCAAACAGCTTGAGCCAAGCTCAAGGCTTCTGAGGCAGAGTTACCTAGAGTACAGTGAATCGGGACGAGTCACAGGTGAGTTTTGGGGGCTTGTTGGCCCTTGACCAAGTTTTGGAGAAACTTGGTCATATTTGACCTCTTTTGGGACTTTGAAATACTGGTCGAAGGCGGAGCACAAGTCAAAGCGGATATCATGAGATCTCAGCCCCTTTTTAGGGAAATTTTGGGATTAGGGTTTATGTAACATGTATGGGATGTTGGCCCATGGGTTTACCCATGTTTAGGCTGATTTTGTAATGTATAAATAGAAGGTTAGGTTATGTAAGAGGGGCCATTCTGCTAAGTGAATAGACCTAGTAGAATTCTCTTAGTGCGAAGCTAGCGGCTTTGTGCATACTATGTGTTAAGACTTGCAGAGCTAAGTGCAAGTGATTGTAAGAAGTCTTTGTGCTTAAACCTAGCTCGGGGAAGGAGGATCTGGTGAAGTGCATGAAGATCTTTTGTCCTATGTGGAGTGGGTTTGTGTGGCTCTCTTCTTGGAGAAGATTGAGAGAATATAATAAAGAAGAGAAGAGTTGGTGGACATAGCCCCACACTAGGGTGAACCACGTATATCCTATGTTATGGTTGCTTTGTGCATTATGGTTTTTATATTGTTCATATAATTTAAGCTTAGTGCAGTAATGAATGTTTAGATGAATCTAGTATGATATATTAATTGCTTAGTGATGTGAATGAATTCTAGATATGATCTCCTTCGATATGCTAAGTGTTTAGATGTGTTATATCTGGTTGAATACTGCATTTCTTTGTAATTAGGTCTTGAATCTGCGACTTGAATAAGGGTTAAATACTGATAAATGTTAAGTGATAAGTGCTCTATAGAGTGGTGTAATCAAATATCTGTGTCCCAGCGAGGTTGCATACATTTGAATCCTACAACCACCCTTGCCTCTACCTCTCGTGAGACTTCATCTTCTTCGCAGGTGTTGCCAAAAGGTCTGATAGTTAGGGTTTTGTTGGTTCATTGTTGAATCATTGAACCCTGGGTCTTCCCCTATGCCAACAAGTACACATGTCATATGGTGATCATGCCATGTGTCAAGTGATTTTAGTATCTTTAGACATATCTTTGTGGGAAAAAAATGTTCCATGTGTCATGATATGAAAGTGGGCATGTGGCATTCCATGGTTAGGACACGTGACATGATAGAACAGGGCCACATGTCCTAGGTACCAACTTATCTTGAATCGATCAGTTTGGGACTACCCATAATGAAAAATTCTTGAGGTCCCCTGGTCCTTATGACTCAAGGAAATGTGTCATTATTTTATGAGAATGGGTTTCGGGAGAATATGCAATACAACTTTTGGCACGCGAAGGGTTAGGGCCTGGTAAGCCAATGGCCCGGTGGAATAGGTGGAATAGGTGGAAGGTGCCACACTAGCACCTATGAAAGTAGCCACCTTTGTGTTAACGAGAGATGAATTATGACATGTCATATCCATGTCAGATAATATGAGTGACATGGAGACCACGTGGTAGTATAGAGGCCTTTGGCCATTGAAAACCTAGAGCTTTAAAGGGCCATAAATTTTTAGCCGGATCTCTATTTTGAGAAAACTTACAATCGTTGGAAAGCTCTCGATGAGCAGAAGGAGATTGTGTCCCTTTTGAATGGATTTGATGATGTTTAGGAAAGGCTAAAAATAAATACCCCATCCCTTAAAAGGGTACTTAGGGGTTGGGTGTGTTACACAAGATGATGGCTAAGTCAAATAAAAAATATCTGAGCATGAATTTATTTTCATCATACCCCATAGTGGTAGAACCTGAAGTGAATGAAACACAAGAACCATCCCTAATGGTGAAATCCAAATTCTCCCATTCTCATTGGTATAAGGACACCATCTTCTATATCCAAAATTTAATATTCCCATCAACATGGGACAAGTCCAAGGCTACATCAATGAAATTGAAGGCTATCAAAAATTGCATCCTAGGAGAATTTGTTTTTTGGAATGATCCTGGAGGCATCTTACTCAATTGCATCATTGAGGAAGAAACTAAAGGAATCATCACTGAATTTTAGAAAGGGGTATGTGCTATCCACCATTTTTAGAAGGATACAACTTACAAGATCCTCAGAGATGGTTATTATTGGCCCTCTCTATTTTCTGATGTGAATTATATGGTGAGGGCATGTATAGAATGCAAAATGTTTACAAGGAAGCCAAAATATTTCTACTCCCATTGAGACCTATCACAGTGGAGACACATTTGAAATGGTGAGGATTTGACTTCATAGGTGAAACTAACCCAAATTCAAGTGGACAACGCAAATGAATTTTAACAACTATTGGTTATTTCACAAAATGGGTGGAAGCCATTCCCACAAGGGAAACAACAAATTCTGTCATAATCAATTTCCTTCAAGAGAATATCTTGGATAGGTTTGGATTCCCAAGAAATATTATCATTGATAATGCCCAAGCCTTCAATTCTTCCAAAATGGTACATTTTTTTCCAAAATTACAACAAGCATCTTGGACATTCAATCTAACACTACCCACAAGGAAATGGTTTAGTTGAATCCTCAAACAAAATATTGATCAGGATTATCAATAATATGTTGTCACAAAATAAAAATGCACAATATTTTCACTTGAAGTATGCAGTTTGGGAAGATAGGGTCATCCCAAAAAGATATGTTGGAACTTCTCCTTTTCATTTGTTATATGTATTGGAAGCCATATTTTCTATTCATCTAAGCCTCCCTATGATGAAACTATTACAATATGAAGAGGAAGAGTCATATGGCATGCATAGGAGGATAATTCAATTGATTGAAGTATAGAAGAAAAGAGAATAGCCGCAGATCAAATCCCAGTTTCACCAGGACAAAATGTAGGATATTTTTGACAAAAGGACCAAAGAAAGAAAATTCATAACCAAAGATCTGGTCCTGAAATGGGATGCCAGAAGAGAGGCTAAAGGGAAACATTGAAGATTTGATAATCTATTTCTTGGAACTTTCAAGGTTTATATAGTGAAATATAATAACACCTATGAGCTATCCCACCTGGATGGAGAATTGCTTGGTACACCCATGAATGGGATTTTCCTAAAAAACTTTATACAGTAATGAACACCACAATATTTCTTAACTTTTAGATAAATAATTCAGTTTCTTTTCTTCTTATAATTTTTTAATTTTACTTCATTCACCTCTCTTATATAGTTTCAAAGTAGGTAGTTTTCTAATGTGTAAGTTTTTGATCATTTTTGTTTCATAAATCAAATCAATTTTCAGGAATGGTCAAAATTTATTATTTCAAGATAGACTCCATAACCCAACAAAAGAATGAACTTAGTATAAAATTCTTAGCATATCATAGGGATATGTTGTCCCCATTTGATCCGATGTTAGTAAAGGATTCAATTCTATCATCAATGGGGAAGCTTCTGGAGGCATAAAACTTGATTTGGACATGCTAGAGACAAAAGGGATAACCCTCATATCCCTTGGAAGAATGGGGATGACACAATTATCTATAAAACAATAAGAAAATGATAAATTTAAGACCTTGGGTGCTTAAATCGAGCTTAGACACTTATCAAGACACAAAATATGGATTATCGCAACCTAGAAATACTTAATTTTTTGTTGAAAGGAGTTTATCATGGAACCTTTTGCCAAGACTGAAGGAAAACAAATGTGTGGGGCCCGATCATTGAATGACCACAAGCAAGCCAGATCAATGCCTAACAACCCATGTCACATCATGAACATGCAAGAGGTATAAATGCCCACGGGTGATGTGACATTGGTTTGTGTTGGCCATGTCTTGATTGCCAAGTGGTTTCACATGATAAGGAGAAAAAGGGAAAAACACCATCAGGAGGGCATAACAACAATTTCTAGGTTTGGAAAAACTGCTCATCACTCCAATTGAAAATGTATACCTATTCAATGACCCAACACCATGTTGACATGACATGTCGCTTCAATCTATCACCCCATATTGGACACATGGACTATCCAAAGGCAGAGTGGTATGCCAACATGAGACTCACAAGGAAGAATCCCCATATACCACCTGGATCAAGGCGACCCATCGGAGTAAACCTAAGGAAAATAACAACATCTCGAGCCTCGTGACATGTAACCTACTCATGTGCCACATAGACACCACCATGGATGAGTATGAAATTTTCACATGTACATTGGTTCATGTTGATGTCATCTATGACATCACTCAAATTTTTGCACCCTTTTAAAAATTTCCAAGTCTAAGCCAAGGAAAATATGACACGTGGCCCCAATCCATATAGATGAATTTTTTTAATAGATTTTATGTTGTGTGTTGAATTCATCATGCCAGACCAAATCATGAGTTATATATCCCCACAACAAGCTAGGTGGCCTCATGTATGAGAATCATTTTCAATTGTCGTACTTGTTACAGAGAAATCCCCTTGCAAACAAGTGGATTATCTCTTGGATACTAGACCCCTATGACCAAGACATAAAAGTGCTATTGTGGACATTGACTTTCCTTTTCATGAATCTAAACTATCCAAAGAAGAAGAAGGAAGAAGAGTAAATACCTTTTTACCAACATTTGTCCTTGCTCGATCCAGGGTGATCTTGATCTCCAAGTTCTTCAGATGGTCTTGAAATACAATGAGAAAAAACAATGATACTTCCTACTCTACCATTATTAGCTTCATAATGGATCTACGAAAGAAACAAGTTTATGAAACATACACAAACTTTAAAGGAAATAGGCCAAGCATAGATTTATATTAATTAAAACAAAGTGAGATGATTATAGCCATGGATGTAAGTGCAACAGCTTCACCAAGCTCTCTTTCTCTAGACCTTTTCTAAAATAATCCACATAGAATGTTGATGCTTCAATGATATCTCCCTTATGAGATCATAAGTTTGATGCTTCACAATGTCTCTATATCTATACCACTCATGAGATCATAAGTTTGGTATCTCTCAATCTCTATATTCTTTTCACCATGAGAATGTTGGGTATAGGTTATATTCTTTGCATGTGTGTGTGTTGGAGCGTCAGAGTTGACAATTGCGTCTGACGATCCCAAATTTTTCTATTTTTCTATTTTGGTATGTCTTATATTCTTTGCGGATTTTGGTATTTTTAGTGGTTTTGTAAATTAATCCCGAACTAAGGGATTAGGGTTTTGGTATCTACGGAATACCTAAAAACATTGTATATATATTGTATGGTGAATGGTGAAATTTGATATAGTGAATATAAGAAAGGTTTTCCCGGTTGAGGGTTTCCGGTATAAAATCTATGTGTACTATGTGTATGAGCCATTGATTAAATTTTGTTTTTCTTAAGAATCTATATGCATTTTTTTACTTCACAGGTTTAAAACTTACATGTAGTATCATAGCTCATTTTTGGCTTCAAAGGGATGCCTTTGTTGTTGAGGGTTTGGCTCGGTCTTGATAGATCAATTTTATCTTGGGTTTGTGATAAACCTGGGTTTAGTGGGAGATTTTGCAGTGGAGATTCAAGTATAGAAAGAGGAATGGCGAGCTCATCTAGAATCGAGATAGAGAAGTTCAAAGGTAAAAACTTTGAGCTATGGAAGCTCAAGATGGAGGACCTTCTTGTAGACAAAGAACAATGGATCGTTGTGGATCCTGGTACACAACCTACTTGTACATCATCTACTAGCACACAGGATACTAGTACACAACCTACTAGTACACCAACTACTAGTATGTCGAAGGAATATTGGGAGAATTTGGGCAGAAGAGCAAGCAGTACTACTCGACTCTGCCTAGCAGATTCAGTTTTGTTGAATGTCTTGGGAGAATCTATAGCCAAGGAACTATGGGATAAGTTGGGGAATTTTTATCAATCAAAGTCTCTGGTAAACAAGTTGTTTCTTCGAAAGAAGTTGTATCATCTTAGGATGGAAGATGGATATTCTATGACAAAACATCTAAATTCCTTTAATACTCTGGTAAGTCAACTTGTCTCTATTAATATTACGATTGCAGAAGAAGATAAGTGTATTACTTTGTTATGTTCTTTTCCAGATTCTTGGGATAATCTGGTTGTAGCAATTGGTAGTACCACTCAATCTACATTGAAGTATGAGGATGTAGTTTCATCCTTGTTATCTGAAGAGATGAGGTGAAAAAGCATGGATAGTCATAACATAGATTCTTTATTTGTAAGAGGTTGTACCCAAGACAGGAATCCTGGTAAACCTTTGGGGGGGAGATCTAAATCTACAGGTATATCTAAGTCTCTAGGAAAATCTTTGAGTAAATGTTGGAAGTGTGGTAAAATAGGGCATTATAAGAAATATTGAAAGTCTAAGAAGGTTGATAAACCAAAGGGTTCCCATAGTACCTCTCCCACAAAGGAGAAAACCTCCACCGAAGAAGGAGGTGATGTTTACCTAGAATCTACAAGTACACATGCATACTGTGATGTATGGTTGATCGAATCAGGTGCATCATACCATATGACTCCTCAAAGGGAGTGGTTCTCTGAATATGAAAAATACGATGGTGGTGATGTATTCCTAGGAGATTACTCGACAACAAAAATATTGGGACATGGAAGGGTTAATTTGTTGCTAAAATATGGGAGGATTAGAACTCTCCTCGGTGTTCTATACATTCCAAAACTAGTCAGGAGCCTAATATCTGTAAGCAAGATGGATGGTGCAGGAGTGGATATTGTATTTGGAAATAACACTTGCAAGATGGTATGAGGGGAAATGGTGTTTATGAGGGGAGTTCAATGTGGAACTCTGTACAAGTTGTTGGGAAGCACATATACTAATGGGTGTAATAGTTATGTTGTCCCTGAATAGTGAAATCAATAAGACAAGACCAATATTCTCCCTGAAAAGAAGACCATGTTGTGGTATCAAATGTTTATATTAAGAGGGGGGTGAATAAATATCAAGTACAATTTAAAACCTTTTTCAACTTGTACTTAAACCATTCAACTATATCCAATAAGAAATGAACAATAGTATAAGAGTTACACCAATACACCACAATACAACATGCACAATATATGAGAAATAATCAATAGTTATTGTTCAAGGGAAGTAATGACTTCCAAAGATAGCTACAGCTTCGAAATGTAAAGGGACGGATAAACCTCCAAGAGGAAGATAAAATCCTCCAATCTCAAGAGAGAGTTGAACTCTCCATCCTTTCCCCTTCCTTCCACCCAAGAATATATGAGAGATAATAAAACTTTACATTAAATCATCACCATCAACCAATCATCACATAGAACCTGATAATGCTTCTTGAGACTTCTTCAATTTCAACAATTCCTCAATTCTTAGAGTACTCTGATCCTGTATATAATATTACTCAATGTATTCCTCTAAAACTCCTCCAAGTTTCACTCCTTCAATCCTCCCCAAAAAGAAGTTATAGAAAGAATGGTAGACTTTATTCAATTATGGTCTATTCTGGAGACCGAAATTGTACAGAATGCCCCGCGCTCAATATTTAACATACGATTCTGAAACTTTCACACAAGAAACTACAGTCCATAATATTTCCAATGAAATTTTTCCCACGTCATTTGGATTCTCGATGAATAAGTTATGAATGTGTTACTTGGAACACCTATTTATTGACTAGCTTCAGGATTGGTCACAAAACCTATCTTCCACAGAGTGTATGTCCATAATTGTAGCGAATCAAGAGCTAGAATTTTGACCAGATGTACCTTGATATTTATTCTCAATACCATAGCAATTTCACCATCTGAATCGTTCTAGAAAATAGGTTATAGAAAAAATGGTAAGATGACCTGAAAATAACATACCTTAGAACACATCACCAAACTTCATCCTCCCTTGAAATCCATCCTTCTTTACTTCTTATTTCCTATGAAATTCAACTTGTATCAAAATGAATGTACAATGATGTTTATTTATACCATTTATGTCACTTCATTTTAACATTAGCGCTGACCTGACACTTTCTTATTTTGTAATTATTTTCTTTAATTATCTTCAGGGCCTACCTGTACTTCCTTCTTCAATTCACTTTGTCATATTCAAAAATTCATTTCTCCTCAACCATGACGATCCACGTGAAGTGCCACATACCACCGGAAATGACATGATGTATATTATCCATTCATGAGTTTTTTATATTCATTTGAATTTTCCTTCATGTCCAAATACCTTTATCAATATTGCGGTCCAAAACCCATGACTAGGGTTGACATCTATGACAACAACCAATTTTCCAAAAATCTCCCCCTTTGTCATTGATGGAAACACTCATGCTCCCCCTATCATCATGATCCCAATTTCTCTCCCCCTTTGACATCAATGGAAAAGGTTAGGGTTTCTCCCCCTGAGTTTAATGGAAAAATGTAACTCTCTTCTTTGGGGCTGCCCCCCCTGAACATGTGGCACTCAATAATACTTCATCCTTATTTTTGGTCTTTGGGACCTTTTCTTCCTTAGAATCCTTTTGTGTGGCTTCTGTATTCTCTCTCTTCTTCATTTCTAGGATGTATATGTTGTTCGATCTTCTTGTTGCAGTTGTAACCAATCTTCCTGAGTTATTTTCTCTGATTTTACATTTTCGGGAATCAAACGTAAGAGTGTATCCTTGATCAC
>JZKD02S2080147.1:314090-331369 GCA_000966675.3 Picea glauca
TTATTTTGTAATTATTTTCTTTAATTATCTTCAGGGCCTACATGTACTTCCTTCTTCAATTCACTTTGTCATCTTCATAAATTCATTTCTCCTCAACCATGAGGATCCACGTGACATGCCACATACCACCAGAAACAACATGATGTATAATATCCATTCATGGGTGTTGTATATGCATGTGCATTGTCCTTCATGTCCAAAAACCTTTATCAATCTTGCAGTCCAAAACCCATGACTAGGGTTGACATCAATGAAACAACCAATCTTCCAACATCAAATACTACGACATATTGGAGAAAAGGGCCTTTGAACACTACATGGTAAATGCATGGTTGAAGGTATGTCTAATTTCACTCTGGATTTTGATTTCTGTGAACATTGCATATATGGTAAACAAAATCGAGTAAGATTCCCATCTAGTGCTACAAGAGCAAAGGGGATCTTAGAATTGACACACAGTTATGTGTTTGGACCTGTGCCTGTTCCATCACTAGGTAAGTCTGTGTATTATGTTTCATTCATAGATGATTTGTCAAGGTACACATGGATTTATTTTCTTAAAAAGAAATCTGAGGTATTTGATAAATTTAAAGAGTTTAAGGCTCTGGTAGAAAATCAGGCAGAGAAGAAAATAAAGGTATTGAGAACAGGTAATGGTGGATAATTATGTGGAAATGAATTCGAAGAATTCTATAAGAAGTGTGGTATAGCAAGGCAAAAGACTACTCCATACATCCCTTAGAAGAATGGAGTTGCAGAAAGGATGAACATGACACTGATGGAAAAATAAAGGAACATGCTCAATGATGCCAGGTTAGGACAAGAATTATGGGCAGAGGTAGTGGGTATAGCATGTTACCTGGTCAATCAATCACCTTCATCAACGTTGGATGATAAAACTACACATGAGGTATGGTCTGGAAAGAAACCCTCTTGTTGCGCTTCTTTCATCACCTTGGTGAGAAAATAAGAGGTGCTTGCAAGCTCAGTTGGGTCTGCTGAGCAGGACAACTGTAGAGGAAAGAGTTAGAGAAAGAAAAACAAAACTTTAAGCAAGAATTAAACTAATAAAAACTAAAATCATAAGCATAGGGACATAGAGATAACAAGAACAAAAATACCCATGTCACCAATGTTTGAGGCTTGATCTATTGATGAAAACAAAGCACCAAGAAGAAAGGGGACTATGAGTCCCTTCTTCTTCCAAGGGAAGGCTCTTGGACCCTCACTAGTATCTCTTCTTACAAACAAAGAAAATGAAAATGGTGATGAAAGAACTCTTTGCAAATTCAGTCAATGGAGACGTGGATTGCTCAATGAAATGGTGCCAATGTGCTCTTGTCAAGGATGGACTCCTTAAAACAATATAGGCATCATAACATTACTTAGAATTCCTTGAGAAAATGAGGTGCATTCATGGATTTTTATAGCATTGCTTTGGGCTTTTGTGTAGCTGCTTTGTAGTGTGAAAAGAGGCTATTTAGGGAATTATTAGGTCTTTGACCAGCTCGCCATTCGGATCTATCCTGGATTTGGAGGTCAAATCGGCTTGGGAGATAAACCATAAGTGGTTGGGAGGCCGACCACATTCATAAATGCACCGTTTAGCAGGTGCGTGGATTTTTGCGCTAACATGTGCTCATCGTATGCGTATGCGTGCTTTCTACGTTGTCGTTCCATGCATGTGCATGCGTGCCCAACTTTTGTAAAGTGCTATTCAATTTTGCACTACTTTGTATAGTTTTTGACCTTTTTTGAATGTTGTGATATTAATTCAGGGCCCTGAATGACTTCATTACTGTTTGATGATGCTGAGTTCTTGTAATCACGTGTGGATGAAATTTCAGTGATAACAGATGCCTCCTGGTGGATGGGGTTAGGAGCATACATATAGCCGAAATCCATCAATGTTTCTTCTACTAGGAATGTTTTTATAAGATAGAGCAATAGTGGGATCGTTTAGAGCGAGTCGTTGGAGAAAAAAGGAACTGGTAGGACTCGATCTTCTATGAGGTGTATAAAATAGAAAACTATGTACAAACGAGGTGGGCATGCCCCATGCTCGTGTCATGTAACTCGGGAAAAATATGACTGAAGTGTTGGTGTAGACAACTGCAGCACCCTCGGGGGCGGTCGTGATGAAGGCAGAAGACAATTCTGCAACTGAACATGCTCTGAATAGTAGGCATTGATCGCGGTAAGAAGTAGCAGTGATGATGTGGGCATTGAGAGCCCTGCCAAGTTCATAGGTCTTCGGAAAATAAAAGAAGTAACTGCAATAGTCGCAAAGTAAGACCCACCGTAATATGAGAAAGTGTTGGCGTCGAATGTTACGGGGGTCAACGACAGCAAGGAGCAATGGTGTTTCACCGTGTGTCGTCCGAGATCTCTCATTGAGAGGAGAATGAGAATCAAGATACTGTCGCCCTTCCGAAAAATGATGCTGATGTCGACAAAAAGGGGATGCGACTCCCAGAAGAAAAGGGCTTTGTGAAATCTACTGAGGTGAGGAAGTGGAAAAGGTACATGGACGAAGTCGAGAAGTGGGAAGACTCAAGACTGCCCTTGGTTGGAGGATGTATGAGATAAAAAGTGGTCACAACTGTGTAATGAGGTCGAGTGTTAGGGGGACGACAAGACCAGTGATAAGTTGTGCCAGAGGTGGGATAAGGTGAACAAATTCATAGGGTAGAGGTAAGTGACATGTGGGGTGCTCTGAACATATGGAAAATGCCGGCAAGGGTAGATGATAAGTAATGCTCCAACCGAGGGTGACATGGGTTGCGTGTGGCCAAAAGGAAGGAAGCAAGTCGCCAAAGGTGACGACAAAAATAGAATGTAATGATTGAAAATAAAAGGTGTTTGTACAATAAATAACAAATAATTGGGGAGAAATGTACAAATATAGAAATGGGTGTCCCAGTGTGATATGGGTGGCCCACGTAGGGAATAATGTGCTTGGAAGACTGATGAAGGGTGGGGGCCCCATTGGTGAGTTTGTGTATGAGGTAGGTGAAATGAAGGTAGGTTCGCAGATGGGCAAACTGATTGTGGGTGAAATGGAGGGTTCATGATACTGCGTAGGTGCAGGTAAAAAATAGAACCGTAAAGAGATAATCTGGGAGTCCGTGTGAGAAAGCTAGCAAAATGAGGAGAAGGAGTATGTGGCTGATTCACAACATGATGAAAGACTATCGGGACTCCCATCCCTAAAGGGTAATGAAAAATAGCATGAGTGTCAAAAAGTGACAAAAGGTGTTATGAATGGAACAACTCATGTGGGTAAGAATGCTACCGGGTAACAGTACCGAAGATGCAAATGGAGGTGTGGGTACTGCAAAGCCGGGAATGGGGATCCTAGAGGCCAATATCAGAGGGTGTGACTGGAAATGTAAATGTGATACAGCGGGAAAGACTACATGCCAGTGATGAGTATATAAATGAAGGGATTGTGTCGATGGATGATGATCAAGTACCTGCACACATGAAAACCAAATACCCAAAGTGAACAATATCTGAAGAGAATCAAAGATATGAGCATATATTTGACAAGTGTGACTATGCGTATGCATACCTGACCATGGGATGAAAAAAAGGCGCCACGGGGGCTCAGGATGAAAAGCGACCTAGGGACTGTTGTGATGTAGGTGACGGGATGTTGATCCCGTGGCTGAAGATGGTTTGAAAAATGGACACCTTGGACTCCCGGAATGGTGAGTGGAAGTTTGGAAAAAGGCCTATATATAGCTGTAGGGCCCACATTGCCACCTCATTTGTACCTGCTGCAATAGTGATTGGATAAGAAGTTTTTAGAGGAGATTTCAAGATTCGGGGAGGACGAGGTAGCCGATTGAGGATCTGTGAGTATCAGGTTAGTGGTCTGATCATCCTGCATAGAAATAGGTTTTCAATTTTTGGGCAGGGTTTGTACGGAGGGTCGTATAGGGGTATTTAGGGGGTGTGGGCCCCACATGCACGGGTGATTCGGTGATAGGCGCGCATACGTGCGCGCCTGTACACCGAATATACGCGCATGGGTGCGTGATAGGGAGAATTTAAGGTGCGCCCGAAGGGCGCGCCTATGAGTTCAACAGGCGCGCATCAGTGCGTGCCTGTGAGTTTGGCAGGCACGCACCTGTGCGCGTCTATATGATGAACAAGCGTGCGTAGGGGCGCTCTTGTGAAGAAAACAGGTGCGCACTGATGCACACCTGTGTAGTGCACAGGCACGCATATATGCGTGCCTATGTAATGAACAGGTCTGCATAGATGCACGCCTGTGTAATGAATAGGCGTGCATGTGTGCGCGCCTGTGGGTAACAAAAACCACGCCTAGGAGGCAAGAATGGAGTGTAAAAAACAAGTCTTTTTGATATTGTTGATGGTTGTATGAGATGATATAGGGATCTGTGTTGTCTGCAGGTGGACAGTGGTGACAATGCCAGTGCAGTGGAGAGAGCGAGACTGGGCCCAGTTGCGAGACGTCGTGGCCATTGAGGGGCCCGGTGTGCGTGCGACTTTGGCAACCTGTGGGTTACTAAAATTATTTGAGTGCCTGTTGATACGGGCACATGAGTATCTGTTGCAGTTCCTGATCCAGATGTGGAGTCTGGAGCTGCACTGCTTCCTCATATGAGGAGAGCAGATCCCCTTCACTGTGGTGGAGTATATTTATTTCTTGACTGGGCTCCCCTTTCGAGGAGAACCCCTACCGACAGAGCCGGTGTTGCCCAGGACTGTTTTACTTGTTGATATTGGCCAGAGATACTACTTAGGTCGGGACTTTATGTTTGGGACTATGGTGAGTATAGAGGCGATAGATTCCCTGGTGCATCGTTGTATAGCAGCGATGATTATGCGGATATATGGGTCACTGGCGACCCAGCGGATTAGTGGTGGCTAGATTTTGGTGTTGGAGAGAGTGGTGGTCGGCGAGCGGTTCGTTTGGGGGTTGACGCTGCATGCGAGGATGGTAACACAGTTGGACCACTGTCGGTCCATAGGTGCGGGGGATTTTTCATTTGGGTCCATCCTAGTGGCCTGGTTCTTAGAGAGGGTGTCGATGTTGCACCTGAGGATTCTACTAGAGATGCTGGGGGTGAGAGAGTCGAGCTTGAGGTGGTGGTCGACAGTTTTGCTTCGTCACGGTGGTGGAAAAGGTGGCCACTTCTTTTCGGCAAAGGCGACACAGGTGTGGCAGCAGATGCCGCAGGTGATACTTCGGTACCCCTATGCTGGGGTGGACTTCCGGGCTAACCCGAACGTGGTGTTACCTCAAGGGGAGGTGTTTGACCATCGAGGTATGTTTAGTATTTGGTGTGCATGTTTTTGGTTTATGTTTTTTTTTGAGATAACAGTCCATATGTATATGATATAGATGCTGATACTATATGTTGTTTTTGTGCATGTGTAGATGTGGCACCTCGCGGGCACGAGACGGAGATGCAGAGAGCGCTTTATCAGCAAGAGCCAGAGAGACTACCGCAGGGAGAGAGGCATCGACGGGAGGATGCCGTGGGGCGACCAGCTGAGCCAGAGCGGGCAGTGAGGAGGCGCTGCTACGATGACCCTAGTGCGGGGCCATCACACGCTCCTTCGGTGGTGGCCGGAGTGGATTATGATGATATACGCCGTCGTCTGGAGACAGTTTTACAGGATGTGTCTGAGGTCATGTGGATGCGTATCCAGGATGAGAGTTTCCTGGAGTAGTGTGTGGGGGTGGCACCGCCATGGCGGGCCATAGTGCGGCAAGCAGCAATGCTGGCTGCTATGATGAGTGGACGCCTTCTGCCGGGGTAGGAGGGTCTTGTGGGTGGACCACTATCGCCTGGGGCAGGTGGTGGTGGGCCGCCACCGCCTGAGGGAGGAGCAGGTGGTGGTATGATAGAGGCACCATGAGTGGTGCATGATGTATATGTTTTTTGTTGTATATAGGTTGGTGAGCCCATTTTTGTACCGAGGTGCTGCATTGGCCTGCGGATACATGTATTTTTGTATGTAAACATTTGGATGGCCTGAGGGGTCTTCATATATAAATGAGTATACATATTTTGAGATCCTGATGTTGTCTACATGTGTTTTTCCTGATATTCTGAGTACGTCCATTCTATATATATGTTGTGATAGGTTTTGTGATATATTTATGTATGTGTAGCTTGATGTGATATATGCCAATCTAACACCATGTTAGCTATGTGATCTGTTATTTGATTTAATTGTCTTGGAATATGTGTAAATGTAATGGAATCAAAATGTCGAGATAAAAGCCTAACCTGCAGGTATTTGCAAAAGAGGCACGGATCGCGTACGCGGTACACATTGTTCAGCTGGAGAACGACTAGTTGAGAGTCGAGGAAGACGCTAAGGTGATGAATATGATGATGTTGGGAGTCGGCCAGGAGGCCAATGACAGCAGTGTATTCAGCTTGGTTGTTGGTTGCTGGCCCCAAACATATGCCGCTTGAATATAGCAGTTCATGTGAGGGGGTGTAGAGAGCCCAAGCAGCCGAAGCGAGATTTTGTGTCCAATGGATGGAACCATTGGCGTAACCAATGTGGTATGCTGGTGAAGCAAGAATCTGTCAATAGCATAACGGATAGCATCTATCAAGTGTCAATAGCACATTTTGGAAGAGCCCTTCAGGCAAGGTTGGTCGTCCGTCATAAGCTCATAATGTGATGGCAGAGGGTATGAGTTCCGAGGAACCAAGTTTCTTCCATACTGTTTTGGACATAATGCATGTAGATGCACCTTCATCGATGATACACCGATGGACTATGATGTTCTGTATTTTTACTGGTATTTGAAAAGAGATCAAGGCGGGAAGATGAGGTTCTCCGCTATCAAGATCAAAGGTGATGAGTCGAGTATCTGCAGGGTCGACTGCCCCCAAGGCAAAAAGTAGTGATTTTCACTGCGTAGGACAAGTCTGGAGGATTTCCAAGACTGACATGGTAGCCGGGAATTGCGCTAAGTTGTCTACCAATCTATAGTTATGAGCTTTCCTAGCCTATGGGTTGTGAACATTCTGACGCAAGGGGATGTGAGGGATGCATAGTGGTTGTTCGGAGGAAGGGCGAGGGATCACCAATGGGAGTCCCTTCAATGTAGGGTTTGTCTCTGGAGAGATGGGAATAGACTCGGCGGGGGTATGATACTGACGATTACGGGTTTGCACAAGGATTTCTTCCTCACCGATGAGGAGAATTGTACGCTCTGCTGGATTGTTGGGGTTGTGGTATTGTCCCACCTGAGGTGGGGGATGTTGTGTATCCTATTGGGTGTTTATCACGCCTTGATGTGGAATAGGATTTTGCAGCATAGTGGGAGGGGGTTGTTGCACGTATTGTTGTGGTGCCTGCTGAGGGGCAGTTTGTGCAGGAGAATGGGGAAGACTACCAGAATCTTTCAACCATTTGAAATCAGCGATCTGGGGGCAATGGTCAGTGTAATGACCGAACTCACCACAAAGGTCACAAGGGAATATGGTTTTAACATTATTTCTCCCTTGGCGTTTGTTATTATTTCCCCCTTAGGGGTTTTGGTTCCCTTGGTTTTGGTTGCCTCCAGGTGGTTGGTGTTGTGGTGGTTGATTCCCGCCTTGACCTGGGTTGTTGTTATTCCTGTTCCGTCCTTTCTTCTTGGAATTGTTTGATGGATGAGTTGGGTTGGCTGTATTCAACTGTTCAAAACTTTGGTATTGTTGAGCAGCAGAAGGTTGAACAAAATTTACCCCCGCATGTGGATGTGGGGGAGCCATGGGTTGTGGAGGACCAGGAAATGGGAAGTATGGATTTTGTGGTGGTATCGATCCGTAAGGTACATAGGAAGGCGTAGTGCTTTCACTATTACTATAAGTTGATGTTGAGGGAGTACCACTGTTTGTGGGAATAGGTGGATGTATGGGAGGTGTCGATGGTGGTCCACTGATGGGTGGGGGTATAGCAACAGGGTATGGTTGTTGATAAGGAGGTGGGGGGTAATAAGGAGTGCCCCCATATTGAGGTGTTCCATAAATCGATGGTGGTTGGGGTTGTGGGCCATGGTGTGTGGTGGCACCTATTAGTCCGTTTGCTGAGTGAGACATCCCAGGTTTGTCTTGGCCAAATGGCACAGGTTTTGGAAGATCAAGAAGTACCATGTATAAGTACCCTGACTGTGCATAAATGAGGTCATACTATTGGGCCTTACTGATGGCTTCCTCTTCGGATTGAGGGAAGGTGGAAGCTACATCCTTTTCAAGGAGAGAGACACGTGATCTAAGAAACCAGTCGAGACATTGTTGCTTGGTGGTTTCCGCTTTACACAAAGTGCGTCGCCTACGCCACTCGTGAATATGGTCAGCGATGTGTGTGGTTGAGGTTTGTTTGAAGTTAGACAGTAGTTCTAGACCATTTTCATGGTGGATGGGTAATTGGAATAAGGTCAAGAATGCTTTGGCCAATGAATCAAAGGTCGCATGGGACCCTGATTTTTCTTCGAAATACCATTTGGCCACTGGGCCAGTGAGTGTGTGTTGAAATAATAGCAGTCTGATGGAATCATCCATAATGTTGTTGGAGGAGCACCATAGGTGAAAAGTCATGACATGGTTGGCAGATTCATCCCCTGCCTTTCCTTCAAACTTTGGTATGTCTGAAGGGAGTTTTGTTGGCATTGCAGTCCATGTAGGATCATGCAATATAGGATCATTGGTGAGTTTGGTGAGATCCGGTAAGTTGAGAGAGGCCAAGTATGGCATATGCAGTGTGGGGCGAGGATTAGCTCAGGCCATAGTGTCTTGTGAACCTGTCCTTTGATGGGGGCTAGGTGGGTTGGTGCTCCCTCCTTGAGAGGAAGTTGGTCCCCCGCTTCCGTGTAAAGGAGAGTGAGTGAACGAGTGACCTTGGGAAGTAGACCCAAGTAAAGATGATCCTAATATAGTAGAACTCACAGGAGTGTGTGAAGGAGGTGACGATAAGCGGGAACAACCAGTTACTCCCCCTAATATAGGAGGGAGGTTGAGCAAGCGTCGTGAACGATGGGGGTTCTGTGGTTCCCCTACAATGTCAGACTAACTATGTGAATGTGTGCAAAAAGTGGTGAGAGAAAATATAGAAACAAGAGCCTTTGCGTTGAATGTTCACACAATATATATATATATATATCCAAATCAAACTGTAATCATATGTGCATCATACATAAAATGATAAAGAAGCATATATGTGGGTAAGTGGGTTTTGTCCGCGTGGGGGATTCAAAAGAAAGAAAATGCTCGTTTCCTAGAAGACGTAACGTCCTTCGTCTCAAATAGCCCTGGACCTTCCAATAGTACTCAACAGTGGGGTATGAAGTCACTGGAAGAGAAACTAGTGAATGATGAAACAATTGGTTATAATGAGGGGTAGAGGGGGCATATCCCGAAAGAGCTGGCGATATTTCCCAATAGCCACACAAAATCCAATCAAAGTGCAATTGCAGCCCACAATTTCCACCTGGGTAGATGTCCTAAATTTGGTCACTAGGTACCTCGGTCAAAGTGTGGCATTTAGATTTTCAGCCTAAGAAATGGGTCACGGGCTGGATCCCGTCCAAGAGGTGGGTGCCTCAAGGGGGACGCACAGAACAACCGGACCTCGGCCTTCAACCCTTCATGGGTATCTCCCTGCCTTATGGTGATTGGAACACTTGACTTGGAGGATTTTCAGTTCCCTATTTGACAACCTCTATGTTTTGACAATGTGAGAACCAGATAACGGGGAGTTATTTGGATGCCTATCCACGAAATCCTACCTAGACTAAAAAAAATCTTTTGGCACCTCCTGTGGAGGAAAACTTAGTGAGTTTTTAGAAAGATTTTAGATGTATTTGTGTTGGGAGGTTGGGGGTGCAAACCAACCTCGTTGATTTAAAAATGGGAGTGGATAGTCCTGTCAAGAAAAGATGGGGTGTTTTCGGAATCCCTTTGGAGAAAACTTACTTAGACCTCCACATTTCAAGAATAAGCTATGTGAGTGATAAGTGACTTTTGTGTGTGAGTGAATATGTGCCAATTTTTAGTGAATTAGATGTCACCTTGCTGCATGTGGACTTCGCTTGCTCCTTACAAGAGTTTGATTACCTAATTAGCTAAGTGCCTTTGGTACAACCTTGCATAATTCAAAATCCCTAGGAAGCTAGCATGTGGACATCTGGGTCCATTACTATCCTTTTAACTCCCTATGGTGATGTAATCTAAGAAAAGCTTGAAACTATCCTAGATTGAACATGTGGGCATGTATGGGCCTGTTACAAACCTTTAAACTTCCCTAGTGTTTTGATCTAAGAAAGCAAAAAATCAAACACTATCTTATCTTTGTAGCATGTGGGCATGTATGGGCTGGTTACAATATAAAGATGTGTTTGAAAAAGAAAACTAAGAGGGGTCCCAAGAAGGGTCGTTGTCCTCTCCTAAAGGTTTTAAACTTTGTTAAGGGAGGTGAATTTGTTTTACAATCTTTTTCTGATTCTCAAGGTCGCTTGAAGGTGCGAGAGAAGAGCATATTAAGAGATTGTAACTCAACTTCCAGTCCCAATGTGAGTTAAATGTCATTAAAAATGATTTCCACCTTATATTATAACTCACAACAAGCCATCCATGTGGCAGAAAGAAAAGAAGGGAAATTGATTTTATCCTCCTAAGTGCCTATGTGTGTTGGACTAACCCCTTTATATGATGAGGGGACTAAGTGTGGTGCTGCTTTAAAACATGTTTGAAATCATTTTTAAGAAGGTAAATGGCCTTCCCCACATCCCAACAACTTACAATGTGAAATTTTTCTCAAATGCGTGGCCCCTAGTGAAGACAGAGGCGCATAAAGCGCAGGCGCGCGAATAGAGATGAGTCAGAAAGTGCATGCGCACAGAGAAAAGATGTCACCTAAGCGCATGCACGCATGATGCGCATTTGTGGGGTCGAATACCGATGCACTGGTGACAAGCGGCTGAGAAAGAAAAATCCAAGTGGATTTCTCTCAATTCTCCCTTGAATTGGATGGTTAGCAGGTCGGCTTAGGCCGGTTAGTGCACCTGGAAGTTAAGAAAACTAAAAGAAGAGCAAACTAAACCCAAATGAGGTAGGAAATTGATACCCTTCCCCAGCGGAGTCGCCAATCTGTTGCGCCTCTTTCGTCACCTTGGTGAGAAAATAAGAGGTTCTTGCAAGCTCAGTTGGGTCTACTGAGCAGGACAGCTGTAGAGGAAAGAGTTAGAGAAAGAAAAACAAAACTATAAGCAAGAATTAAACTAATAAAAACTAAAATCATAAGCATAGGGACATAGAGATAACAAGAACAAAAAAACCCATGTCACCAATGTTTGAGGCTTGATCTATTGATGAAAACAAAGAACCAAGAAGAAAGGGGACTATGAGTCCCTTCTTCCTCCAAGGGAAGGCTCTTAGACCCTCACTAGTAGCTCTTCTTACAAACAAAGAAAATGAAAATGGTGATGAAAGAACTCTTTGCAAATCTAGTCAATGGAGAGGTGGATTGCTCAATGAAATGGTGCCAATGTGCTCTTGTCAAGGATGGAGTCCTTAAAACAATATAGGCAGCATAACATTACTTAGAATTCCTTGAGAAAATGGGGTGCATTCATGGCTTTTTATAGCATTGCTTTGGGCTTTTGTGTAGCTGCTTTGTAGTGTGAAAAGAGGCTATTTAGGGCATTATTAGGTCTTTGACCAGCCCACCATTCGGATCCAGCCCAGATTTGGAGGTCAAATCAGCTTGGGAGCTGAACCATAAGTGGTTGGGAGGCCGACCACATTCATAAATGTGTCGTTTAGCAGGTGCGCAGATTTTTGCACTAACAGGCACGCATCATGCGCATATGCACACTTTCTATGTTCCTGTTCTGCGTATGTGTGCGCGTGCCCAACTTCTGTAAAGCGATCTTCAATTTTGCACTACTTTGTATAGTTTTTGACCTTTTTTGAATGTTGTGATATTAATTCAGGGCCCTGAATGACTTCATTACTGTTTGATGATGATGAGTCCTTGTAACCATGTGCGGACGAAATTTTAGTGATAACACCTCTCCTCAATATCTTAGAGTGTTTGGTTGTGATGCTTATGTACAGGTTCCAAAGGAAAATAGGAGTAAGATGGATAAAAAGGTTGAAAACTGTATCTTTATTGGTTATAAAGATGGTGTGAAATTTTATAAGCTTTGGAACCTACAAACCAAGAAGATTGTTTACAGTCGAGATGTTGTTTTCAGAGAGGTAAAAGATGTGTCCAAATAGGAATTCCTACCAACGCAAGACAGACCTGAGAAAATAGAGCTTGAGTTGGATGATGCAAAATATGAATTGTTTGAAAAAGAGGAAGCAGAAGAAGAAGAACCTCATACCCCAGTATTGAGGATATCAGTGAGAGATAAAAGGCGACCAGAAAGGTATATTCCACCTGATTTTCATTCCAATTTTTCTTTATCTATTACTAATGATGATCCTAGAACTGTCAGAGAAGCAGTGAATTCAGAGGATAGTAAACTCTGGAAGAAGGTCATGGTTGAAGAAATGGATGCCTTGGATAAGAATGAGGCGTGGGATATAGTTGAGTTTTCATCAAGAAGAAAATTTGTTGGTAGAAAATGGTTGTTTAGGAAGAAGTTTAATGCATAAGGTAAAGTAGAGAAATACAAAGCTCGGTTAGTAGCAAAAGGTTATTCCCAAGTAGATGGAATTGACTTTGGTGAGATTTTTTCTCCTATTGCTAAGTTAACTTCTATTAGATTTATTTTATCTATTGTTTTTTATTTTTATCTTGAAGTGGAATAGATGGATGTGAAGACAACATTCCTACATGGGGATCTAGAAGAATAAGTCTACATGAAGTAGCTAGAAGTCTTTGTAGTGAAGGGAAAGAAAGAGTCGGTCTATAAGCTAAAGAAGTCACTATATGGTCTGAAGCAATTACTTAGGATGTGGTACCAAAAGTTTGACACATACATCCTTGAATTGGGATTTGTGAGAAGCAAGGTTGATCACTGTGTGTATTCCAAACAGGTTGGTAATCAATTCATTTATGTAGTGTTGTATGTTGATGACATGTTCTTGGTAGGAAATAACATGGATGCTATCAAGGAGGTGAAATCACAACTATCCTCCAAATTTGACATGAAGGATCTCGGTGCTGTGAACTTCATTATAGGAATAGAGATTAAAAGAGATCGTGCAAACATGAAACTCTGGTTGAATCAGATAAAATGTGTTGAGACGATATTGCAGATGTTTAATATGCATGGAAGTAAACCGGTCAAGGTTCCTATTCCTATAGGTGTAAAGTTGTCTGCAGATCAGTGTCCCAAGACACAGGAAGAAGAAGAGGACATGTCCCATGTTCTGTATGCCAGTGCAGTTGGCAGTTTGATGTATGCAATGGTCTATACTAGACTGGACATTGCACATGCAATGGGGGTTTTGAGTAGGTATATGTCAAAACTAGGGAAGGAGCATTGGACAATAGTAAAGAGGGTATTCAGGTATCTTTGTGGCACTACCAGTTATGGATTGTGCTACCAAGGAATACCAGGATTGGACAGAGTGTTGGACATACATGGATTTGTTGATGCAGACTGGGCTGGAGATCTGGATCGCAGAAGATCTACAAGTGGGTATGTGTTTAAACTATTTGGAGGAGCAATCACTTGGATGAGCAAAATACAGGTTGTAGTGGCACTCTCAACTACAAAAGATGAATACATGGAAACTACTCATGAAAGTAAGGAAGAAGTATGGCTACAAATATTGTGTTCAAGTATTGGATTAGTACAACAAGCAGTGAGATTATATTGTGACAGTTACAGTGCAATCTTCCCGGCAAAGAACCTAGCTTATCATTTGAAGACAAAGCATATTGATGTTGAGTATCACTTTGTGAGAGACATGGTTGAGGAAAAGAAGGTGTTCGTGGAAAAGGTTGAAACTTTGAAGAATGTTGCAGATTCATTGACAAAGTCTGTGAGCACATAAAAGTTCTCCTGGTGTAGAGTAAAAATGAGCATTGTTGCCCTGGATTATTGACTATATAATCCCCTAGACCCCTAGATGAAAAGAAAATAATAAGTGGGAGAATGTTGGATATGTTTTATATTATTTGCATGTGTGTGTGTGGGTGCATCAGATTTGACAACTGCGTCTGAAGATCCCTCTAGTAGTTTTGGGCGGTTTTTGCTATTTTTAGCGGTTTTGTAAATTAATCCCGGATTAAGGGATTATGGTTTTGTGTAACAACCCTAATTAATTATGCAATTATATTGAATAATTAATATTAATTTAATTAATTATTAAAATGACTATGAAGATTTTATTATAATATTATTAACATTGCTAGATGAAGTAATGAATGGGAGAGATAAGGTAGTTGAGGGATTAATGAGGGGATAAGGTTGTCGGGGAATTAATGAGGGGGACTTGATAGAGGAGGATAATAAAGGAGGGAAGGACTTGGAAGGGATGTCATTTTTTTTTGGTTTGAGAATTTTTGAAAGATGGAGGAGGAGGAGGAGATTGGAAGAATTGTTTTTGGGAAGCTCTCACAGGGCACTGGTGTTGCTAGGAATTTTTGGCTCTGGGGCCAGGAAACTGCAAGGATTCCTTTAGCTAGGGAGTCGGAGAGGTTGTTCCTAGTTGGCTGAGAGGTTAATATTCAATCTGGGCAAGAACTAGAATGGGATCAAATAGAAAAGGGACTAGATAACCAACCTGAAAGTGGAGGTATGTATTATAATTTTGTTTTCATTATACTGCTGATATTATTATGATGTTATTATTAATATGATGCTATATTGTTGTTAATATGCTATTTTTGTTGTTCTCATTATGTTGTTATCATCAATATGGTGTTGTTGTTTATTTCTAGTATAAGGAAAGAACAAAATAAATTATAAACTAAATTCAGTAGGAGATTTTCAAAAACTTTTATTTATTTTGAGTACTGAAAATTAACCAGGCTTTACATATGGTATCAGAGCCTGGTTTCAAAACTGAAACCTGGGATTGACCACCCACAACACTGAGATTTTGTTAATTTTTATATGCAATCCAATTTGGGTTGTTACATTTATCCCAACACATTTTTTCCTAGTGAGGATAGAGTCCTTCAAGAGAATGACTCTCATGACGATTCCTAGGCCCTAAAACACCTATGAATGAGGGAAGAACTTTATTCTTCTAATATGCAAAGACTTCATCAATCTTCTTACACATGTGATTGGCTGATCATCCTCAACTAGACCATTTTCTAGATAAACTTAAGCAAGCAACACATTTATTTCCCAACATACATTTATTTCCCATTACTGGACGATCATGCATATATCAGAAATATGATATCCCTTGTTTAATCCAAGTTTGGATCCCACATTAGCTTCAAGAACGCAATATTTTGAATCAGCACTTTGCTCTTTCTGGAAATGTTTTCAGGCACAAAAATTGGTAAATGGTCCATGCACTATTTAATAGAAAAGCTACATCTTGCAATGTCTTTACAAAACCCTCGTATTGGATACATTTCACATAAACTGAATGCCAACAATATGGTGAGATTTCATGGTGTGTGAAATAGATGGATATACTCGGGCCTTTTCTTCATTTTGTTCTCTAGCAACATTAAATCCTCAATTCCACCCGCATCATTAAGGGCATCATTAAGGGAGACTAATATTTTTCTCCTATTTTTATTCCTCTTGATGCACATGATTTTGGATATAATTGCATTCATACCTTGAATAGTGTAGCGAGTTGTTTTAAGGACTCTTATACCTTGATCACAGATTGTTTCATCATTTTGTTTTTAAACATAATATATATCAATGTCTCCATACTACTGGAACTTGATCTCAAATCCTAGTTCACTTGCTGCATAGAATGCCTTGAATTGTTCATGAAATATGGAGGGTAAGAAGTATTATTATTGTTTTTTTTTTCTATTTAATGAGTATTTTCTCTTTCTTTATGTGTATATGAACTGCATTAGAACAATTGAATTTCTTGATAGCCCATAACTATTCAAGTAATTAAAGAACCCTAAAAGTTTTCCCTAAGGGTTACAAGCCCGACAAGCAACAAAAACCCCATAGAGGTTAACGCCAAGTAGAGGTACAGGAAGAAAGATGTGACGAAATCATACCCAGACATGGTAGCGAGAGTTAGAAATCAATAAAGTGGGAATCAACTCTCCACAGTCACGACGATCATAGCGACCAATCCTTGAGAAGGTGCCCGTATAATGTTAACAAAGTATTTGTTACAGGGACTGGCATAAAAATAAATAAAAATGAGCGCTATCCCTTCACCACACCCCAGCCAGCTGAAATTTCAACCGTTGTCCTCAATTTGCAACCGAAACTTCTGCGCCCTTCATTAATAAAACAAAACAAAAAAAAATGGCGCTAACCCTTCATGCAAATATTTTTTTTTAATCAAACCATTTTCAGTGTTGTTTCCATCTTTAATCAAAAGGAAAACAAATGTGAATCGATTCAGAAACACAAAACTGATGATGTGGATGTCGATGCCAAGCCCATGGGTCACAAGTTCTAAACTCCATGCAAGCAAAAAAACATTGTCACCACCCAACACATAGAACCACAACACAACCAAGGAGAGGAGTATATGATATCACAGAGCGCGCAAGTGCTAAGCACAAGTCACATGGAAGAGTATATGATATCACAGAGCGCGCAAGTCCTAAGTACTAAGTATATCTATATATATATAAATAATTTGATTTTTGAAAAATAATAAAAATTAAAGTTTAAAGACATAAAAAGTGGAAAATATCTTATCTTAGCTTTAAATAACAAAATAACAAGTTCTTTTAAATTTTAGAATATTTTGTTCTTCCATTTTAACGGGTTTGTGGATCTATTTCTACATTAACTGGGTGCACTTGGGAACTACATAATTGGAATTTATTTTCATTTTAAATATGAGTCATGCCCATGCTGTTGTAAGGATTAACTTGAAACATCTCTTCTGTAACAAGATTCCTCACGTATCCATATTTTTTAATTTTCCATTGTGATATAAAAGTGTATTTAAAAATCTCAATTATTTTATTATTGTTATTATTATTTTTTTTTGAAAGTGCAATTTTCAAAATTACATTATGACAAAAGTAAAATAAATAAATTTTATTGAACTAAATTAAAATGTTTTAGTCAAATATATTTTCATGATAGTAAAATTGTAATTTTGAATTTCATTATGATATGATAAAAAGTTTATAAGATATAAATGTTTTTATTTTTT
>JZKD02S2080147.1:331386-362702 GCA_000966675.3 Picea glauca
TATATATATATATATATATATATTCTACATACTTATCATGTATACTAGTAGAGATTGTGATTTCTTTTGTGATTTTAATTTGATAAATATATTTAAATTTAAAATAGATAAATAAATAAATTAAAATTAAAATGATGAAAATAGTAAGTAAATGAAATTTTATCTCTTATGTTGATTGTTGTTACTGTCACATTGTGAGGAAACATTTGTCAAATGTTGTAGAGTTTTCATTTAATTTTACATATAACATACTTCCTGGTACTCTTACTATCTCTTATAAATTAAACCATTTCATCATTATCTACACTTCATCTCCTATTCATAAATTAAACTATAAAAGAATGAAAATGTATATTTATTCACATTATATGTGGAGCATAAAATAATGCTATAAGGGATCATGTTAATTAAATTCAAGAAAAGGGGTGTTGAGGTAGGGAAAACATGAACACGCTCTGTAACTAGGTTTAGGGTTTAGGGATTTTAGCCGCATTGCCACAACTCTCGCCCCACTGGGGATCATGTCTCTGAAGGAAGGAGGGATGAATGACACCTCTTACAACCAAGCCACCACGAATGGAAGCTCTAGAGAAGGTTTAAAATGGCCGACCTTTGAGCCCCCATCAGATCTGCACTCAAAACTTTTGACGGAAGGAACCTTCAAGGATCGGGAGATGGATATTGATCCAGAGAACGTGACTATACCTGCTACAACGTCAACTCTATGGATGCCAGACAAATGCATCCCACAAGTGCCATAGGCCCCCAAATACATCATTATCTCACCATGCATATAAGAACAAAAGCAATATATGAGAGACTATGCCCTAGTAGGAAAATTCCTAGGGCTTTGGCCTTTAGAGCGGGATTTGATCAAATGGATACAATATTGGTGGAAGTCAAAAGGAAACTATGAACTACAACTAGGTTCCAAGGGTTTCTTCACAATCATATTGCACAACCTTGAGGACCGCAATCACATTTTTGATGGAGGGCCTTATTTCTATAACACAGCAGGACTCTTCTTAAGATTCTGGACCGAGAAGTTTATCCCTGAAAGGGAAGATTTTTCCCATGCACCAATATGGATTACACTATAATCTCTCCCCTAGGAATTTTGGTTGCAAGAGGTCTTGGATGGTATAGGTAATACCATCGGAATCTATGTTAAGTCTTCAGAGGCCACCAATCAGAGGAGATATACCTCTTATGCGTGCATCTGCATTTACTTGAACATAGCCAATCCACTACTACAATCCATAATTGTTGAATACCATGACGAGGATTGGACCCAAACCATCGATTACGAACACATTCCGTTCAGATGCAGGAAATTCCATGAACACAGACATCTTTTCAGAGAGTGCCCCCTCAATGCTGCTCACAAAGAAGGGAACCCAGAAGGTGGCAAAGACAAGGAGGACTTCGCTCAACCAGCAGCAAAAAGAAGACAAGGAGGATGAAAGAAGCCAACTCAAGTAAGTAAGGATCCTTCCACTAGTAATAAATATGCAATACTACAAGATCAACCAGAGAATCCATCAACCTTCATAAACCCCATTGAACTCCACATGGATAATCTTCCCCAATCTATGAGCCAAGGGGAAGAATTACCATCGCATGGGAAGTAATTAGATCACCCCTCCCTATACCCTGCTGTGGACCAGCAATATTTTCTGGAGATAGAGGATGGTGACGCTGAAATGGAGCTAGAAGAGAAAGAACTAGCTGGGGTGGATCTGGAGCACCTCGAACATGCCTACAGGCATGAAGAAATGTACACCATACCTAGGTATCAATTACGGAAGGTGCACAAGGTCTTCCTTAACTCCTCCAATGGATCCACATCTCGATCCAGCAAGGGCCTAGGAATATAGGGCAGTCAGTCAAAGAATCAGAGAAAAACTCAGAAAGATGAAAAGAAAAGAGGAAGGAAGTCTACCAACAAGATTATACAAGAAATAGGCCACTTCATGGTAAACTCAGGGCAAATCCACCTTATCTCGGACAACTTTCCTCCTCTCCCCACCCCCCCATCATCATGAAGATTATCTCCTAGAATATCAGAGGCCTCAATGGACGTAGCAAGCAAAAAATTCTACGAGATCTGATCTTTGTGAAAAAACAAGACATATTATTATTACAAGAAACAAAGTGCACAACTGAAGACATTGATAGGCTACTCCCCTACTATTGGAAGAAAGGGGAATCAATTTCAACTGCAGCCACAGGTACAACTGGAGGACTGGCTATCCTTTCGAACACCAACTCATTGCTGATAGAGAATTTTATCACTACTAAGTGGTCCATCACTGCAGATTATAGGCTTATTGGTTCTAACAAGCCTGGACACCCGACCAATGTCTATGGCCTGACCAACCCAAGGGATAAGCAAGCCTTTCTCAGGAACTTGGAATACCTATCCAATCTAACTAGACATAACAAATGGATTGTTGGGGGAGATTACAATCTCATACGCAGTCTGGAGGGAAAAAAAAGGGGATCAAGACGCCTTGATCAGGATTCCAGTGACTTCAACAGCCTCATAGACAACCTCAACCTCATTGACATAGAATCCATCAATGACAATTATACCTAGACAAATAGAAGAACTGGATCACACCAAATCACCTGCAAACTTGATCGATTCCTCATCTCTGACTCCATTATACTGGAAGGAATAGCTTTGGAAGCTAGTATTTTGAATATCCCTGGCTCAGATCATTGGCCCATTTAGCTATGGCTGGATGTGCCAGCCACTCCAGGGAAAAAACCCTTTAGGTTTGAACAGTTTTGGCTCAACCATACAGATTTTCAAGCAAAGATCCAGGATTGGTGGAGGGAGGCAGAGGTCCCCCATGGCTCCAATATGTACAGATTTTAGCAAAAGCTAAAGAACCTCAAACAAATACTCAAACTATGGAATAAGCAAATCTTTGGCAATATCGTCGACTCCCAAAACAAGTTGTCAGAACAAATTGGTGTGATTCAAAATCAGATCCAACTGCAAGGGTTAACAGACGATCTTAAAACCCAAGAAGCAAAAGTAAATTAACAGATGGAGGCCAAAAAAGGACAAGAAGATATTTTATGGAAACAAAAATCACGCATCCAATGGCTCAAGGAGGGGGACTGAAACACCAAATTCTTTCAAGGAACTATCATTCACCGACGTCATACTAATAGAATTATGCACTTAACCTCCACCAATGGCGAGCCCATTTATTCCCATGAAGACCTGGAGATAACACTGATAGACTATTACAAATTTCTCCTCATGGAACCATTCCCAGATAGATTTGAGGCCATAGCCAAGGTCACGCAGCATGTTCCCTCCCTTGTCAGTCCGGAGAAAAACTCAGCTCTGCTCCGACCTATTACAGTCGAGGAGGTGGATCAAGTGCTTCAAGACACCCCCAAATGCAAGGCACCTGGCCCTAATGGCTTCACCAACGATTTTTTCCACCATTGATGGTCGTTGATTAGGGTAGAGGTATGGGAAATTATTGAAGACTCCTGATCCACAAGACAAGTCCTTCAGGCTCTCAGTGTGACTTTCCTCACCCTCATCCCCAAAGAGGGGCAGGCTCACCATCCTAAGCAGTTCAGACCCATAGCCCTCTGCAATGTCATATACAAACTCCTAACAAAAGTGATCGCACAAAGACTCAAGCCCATCCTACAAACAATTATCTCTCTGGAGCAATCAGGCTATGTTGAGGGCAGACAAATCCTGGACAGCGTCATCCTAGCTCATGAAGTGATCCACCCTTTGCAGAAGACCAGAATGCCAGGTATGCTCCTTAAACTAGACCTTTCTAAAGCCTTCAATAAGATAAGTTGGTACTACATGCAGGAAATACTCTTCGCCTTTGGCTTTGATAGGCTCTGAGTGACTTGGATTATGAATCTGACCTCCTCGGAATTTTTTTCCATCCTTATCAATGGTGTTCCTTCTTGCCCCTTTATCCCTTCTAGAGGAATTAGACAAGGAGACCCTCTCTCCCCGTTCCTTTTCATTATTATGGCCGAAGTTCTTAGTTGCTCTATTCACGCAGTCGTTGCAAACAACTTACTGACAGGTCTACCTCTGCATGACATCTCGCCCCCTATCTCGCATAGCCAATTTGTGGACAAAACACTTTTGATGGGTACCCCAACTGCACGCGAAGCCAAATACCTCCTCTTTATCCTCCAAACCTTCTCTGAAGCCTCGGGTTTGGATTGTAACAAAGATAAATCCCAAATCTTCTTCTTCAATACAACCCCTCTGATTCAGTGCCATGTCTTTGACATCTTAGGTTTCAACAAAAGCTCCCTTCCGTCCAAATACCTTGGCATCCCCCTGAATGATAATGCCTTTAGGAACTCCTCTTGGGAACATCTCCTTTCCTCTTTTACCAAGAGGCTTTCTTCCTAGACCCTCAGAGTTCTAAACCTCCCAAGTCGCCTCATTCTCCTTCAAGCAGTTCTTCAAGCCCTACCCATCTATACCTTCTTGGTGCTTGCTGCTCCAAAGTTTGTCCTCACAACCATTAAAAGATTACAAAGGAAATTCCTCTGGCAAGGCCTCAACACAGGGAAGAAAATAGTGATGATCAGCTAGGAAAAAATATGCCAACCCAAATCACAAGGAGGCCTTGGATTACAGGACCCCTTTATCATGAATAAAGTCCTAAGTTCCAAGATATGGTGGCGATGGCTAAAAATTCCCAAGGATCTCTAGGAAAGGCTCTGGAGGAATAAATATGCATCAGATCTGGCGGAAAATAATTTAATACGATGGAATGGGGACAACCCAGGATCCTTAATCTGGGCAGTGGCTAAGCAAAATAGACATCTAGTTACCCAACATGCTTTTTGGGAAATTAGAAATGGGAAAACAACCCTCTTCTGGAAATATTCTTGGCAGCAATGGCCAATTTTGGATCACGAGGATTGGGTTGAGCATATCAGCACCCAAGCTACACATGTGGGCCTGACAAAAGTAGTTGATTACTGGAAAGACAATCCCCCACAAGACACTTGGCGGTTCTGGAACCCAAACAAGGAACACATGAACCTGGAAGCGCACGTGGATCTGAGACCCTGGTAGGACGAAATGTCTAGAAGGAAAATCCTGAACCTCACAGGAGAGGATATCCTCTGATGGGGATATTTTCCATGGGGCACCTATAGCATACGAGAGGCCTATCACATCAAAACTCAATCAAACCCTCCACCTACAAGGAAAGTATGGAGAAAAATCTGGAATCTTAAACATTGGCCTAAAATAACCCTCTTCCTCTGGCTTGTTACCCATTCGAGCATTCTCACCTGGGATAACCTCTCAAAAAGAGGTTTTTTTGGGCCATCTATATGTATGATTTATGGAGAGACAGACAAAACCATGAATCACCTCCTCAATTCCTACCCTTATACTGCTCAATTATGGGATCAAAGTGCACTTATTATACATACCTCATATCGTAAAAGAGACAACATCATTGATACAATTACGGACTGGAGGGACCAAGTCTTCCAATCTTCCTTCCTAAATTGTATATGGAAATTACTTCCCGACTTCATTCTCTAGAAGTTATGGAAGGAAATAAATAGGAGGCTTTTCAAGAATGTTTCCCTCCTGTGGCACCACTGCTGGAACCAATGTCACCTCAATATTCTAGAAACTCTCAACCTTCAGCTCTGGACTGAAAAAGACTTGATCAGCAACCCCTCAGAACTCCTGATCCTTCAGTACTGGAAGCCCTTCCCAAATCATCACCCAGTTTCCCCCTATTTTTCTCCCCCCCCTCCCAGCAGCCCCTCCTCTTGCTCCACCCCCCCAGTTGACTTCATCAAGCTCAACTTTGATAGAGCCTCTAAAGGAAATCCAGGAGCAGCGGGTTATGGAGTAGTTTTCTGCAACGACCATGGACACATCATTCTCATCAACACAAGCTCCCTTGGTCACACCATGAACAACGCAACGGAACTTTGGGGGCTCATTATAGGACTATGATTAGCCATTGAGCATAATTTCACCAAGCTGATTGTAGAGGGAGATTCCCAAATCATTATCAATCTCTTCAGAAAAATTTTAAATGGAGTGGACACAAAAATAATATCACCCAGTTGGAGACTCTCACACGAGCTAAAGACTATCACGGATTTGTTGCAACCCAATCAGGTTGTTATACCTTCTCATATCAGGAGAAAGGTGAATCAAGTTGCGTATGAACTGACTAATCTGGGGACCAATTGGGATGGACCAGAACTCCTTTGCAAAACATCCCTCAATCCTGATCACCCTATTCTCCATCAATGTATCTGCAAAGATATGTAAGTGGAAAAAACCCCATATGGGGTTTTAGTGCAAGCCAAATGGCGCAAAGAGGGAGTACGGTCAGGCCAATAAGGCAGGGAGCCATGTGATGAGCTCGTGCCAATGACCAACTCCTCGACCCTGCATTAATTCGACTTCATGTCACTGCAGCACCATTAACTCTGGTGCACCCGACCCTCATTACAAACTTCTCTATGGATTTTCCATCTTCAATTGCTTCTCATCCTCGATCACGGACTGACTCCCACATCTCTCCACTGCCCTGGCCTAGATTAAATTGGAATTTCATGGTGCTCACAGCCCTTGGCCCTCTCCAGGATCTCTGCATTTTCCTGGAGCACTTAGTCATTTTCCTCCTTCAAACGAAGAAAATTATGCCGCGTCAAAGAGGAAATCCATGAAGAGGCTCTCCATAGCATCCTCCTCAGACCCAAGCCTTTGTTTCTCCCCCTGGTTCGCCCTCCATGATCTCGCCACCACATCTTCAGTTAGAGCTAGAAACTCTTGCCTCCTCCATCCCACCTGCCTCCCGGCTTGAATGCTTAGCCATTATTGACAGCTCATCGGTCTCTTCTTCGCATTACCTTGTCATCCTAGGGAACTCCAGAACCATCAAACCTTCCCTTGCACCGGTAGTTGGCTCCTCACGGCCTCCCATGGGGGCGCTACCTCCTTTTTGACATGTCCGAAATAATGCGTACGTGTCTACCAACTCCATCCATGAATTGCAGCTGAAAGAAAGTTTAACCATTCTCTATGGTCTATTCTTTGAACTTCGTCACAGAATGGAGGACCTCCAATTCCGACTACAGATTATGGATGGAAAGATCTCGACCCTCCTTCATATTTTTCCTACCTTCCAGGATGATTTCCCCTCCAACCCAGAAGGCATGGCTTCAGCAGAGGAACCCCATGCAGAGAGAGATGATAGAATTTCTCAGCCGTAACGTTCAACAAAGGTTGTTGTGGAGCAGGTCAAGCATGAGGACATGGAGGCTGCGACAGCTACAGGCCAGCATGTGTACAATCTGCCCAAAGACACCCGACCAGCTGCTAATAGGGATGAGAGAAATGTGGACACTGAAATGCATTTGGAAGGCAAAGGGACACCCATTGAAGAGGAGCCTTGGTACACGGTCATTCTAGCCACCCGACCAGATTACTCGCCAAGTGTATGACCCCACAGGGGTTCCTTTCTTTTTTAATAGTTTCTTCTCCTAGTTGTAGCTTAGTAAGCTTAGTTCGGTTCTATAAGAATGTTAGAATATCAAATGCTAGACTTACCCAACTGGTTGAACTGGTTTCCCCTCTATTGGGGAAGTTCAGTAACTACAGTGCGGTTGTTTTCAAGTTTTTGTAACTCTGGTCTGGTTTTTTGAAGGACCTTTATATATAAAATCTCTTACTTACAAAAAAAATAAAAAATAATGTTATAAGGAGACATTTGATAATAATAATAAAAAAAAAAAAAGAGTGTAAAGTTCCTTAAAATAATACTTAAGATTTCTAATAATATGAAAAGTGTGTATTATTCTAAAAATGAGATTTGTTTAAATAAATAAACAAAATATCAAAAAATAAAATAATAATTAGGATATAAACTTGTCTTATTGTTAAGATAATTATTTAGTTAATAAAATTGAGGTCATATTAGATAAGTAAGTCACAATAATGATGTTTACAAGTTTAGATGCATGGTAAGTAAGGAATGTTCAATTTGAATATAAAGTTAAAATTGGAGTTTGATATAAATAACGCATAGATTATGGTAATAGTAGTTTCATTTTATCTTTTATTTTATTACACTATTATTATAGATTGAGATAAATGACAAAAAAAAAATAGAGAAAAATAGCATTCTTAGTCATGGTATCTAACCTTGCAAAGTTTTTTTTTTTCGGTATAGAAAAGTTTGACATGAGGTCATTAATAAATCTAGTGATTTAAAATAATAATAATAATAAAATTGTCGACATACATTCACATATTCATATATTATGTAATTATATGTTATATGTTGTAATCAACTTAGTGAATAAATGGGAGGTTAGGATTGAACATATTTTTAAATGAAATCATAGTCATAAGCATGAATTTTAATGATTGACAAGTGACACTATGTGAGTGGATGTCAAGACCTTATTAGAATCATTTAAAGTAACCAATCTCAACATCCCTAAGAGGATCCTACACATGGCATTTCCTTGGTCAAGATCTAATTTATTACTTAATAAGAGAGTGAGATTGAGGACAAAGACCAAACTATGAAGTGACGACATCAAATGACAATCAATTAATAGTATTTAGTCTCTATTCCTATGCATGGAAAATTGTTGTATGCCAATCTCATGAGTGATGGCATATGTATTGTCAAGTTAGAATAATAATCAAAATTAGTAATGATTGTTTATAATTATCAAGGTATCCAAGGTGGGATTGTATGTATGACTTAAGGAAGTTTATGTCAGACTCAATATAACATTTACTTAACTAAAGAACCAATAATGAGATCAGGTTCTAATTGGATGTCAAACTATTAGACTATACTCTAATATAGAACTTAGGAAGAATAAATCTATAATAGAAGAATGTATTTTCACTAATTTAATTAAAAGTGTTAATAAAATAGGGTCAGGGTATAGTAAGGTGCTTTCTAGATAGGGGTAGTCACAATCAATGTATTGATATATTCAACTTGTTTTAATCAAGTGAAGGTACAATAGGACCAATATAGCACATAGTTTCCATCATATAAGACACTTATAAATTATGTTAGGAATGTTTCCCTCATATTGATAATGACCATAACTTCGGGAAGAAGTTTTGTTTTGAAGGGTGGGTGTATGTAATTCCACCTTTTGAATGAGATAGCGAGAATTACTTAAGGCCTAATCACCTTTTATTTTCTATTCACTGTGAAATTATTATTGATACACTTGAACTTTTAACGTTATTATGCAATCTATTATAACTTGAAAATTTTTACATTTAAAGTTGTTGGTACATGGATACTGAATTGTGATTATGGTTAAATGCATTTACATGATGATAATGCATAGATATGTATGAGTTGTGTTATAGAATAATTTGTAGTTCAAGAGGCTATGAAATAGCCAAAGAATAATAATGATAAAAGGTTGATGTCATGAACATCGACCAGGAAACGGTATGGTAAACATTTTGTATGTGAAATTCTATTAGTTCAAATGCATTGCTATGATATGTGGACAAGTGTAGTTTCTTTTTTTTAGGTGACGAGACTGCCTAAAACTAAATATACAATGACAAAATTCCTAGCAACACAATGCCACTGTATGTTCTATGGTAGGGTGTGGACCCTAATCCTATTAAGAGGGGTGGAGACATTTCCCACTGTGTATCCTCTGAAACCTGGAGTCATGGGAGGACGGTGCTAGCTCACGCTCCCCTGGACATGTGATGATGACTGTCAGTTGTCTGCTGGGGAAGCTTGGTCAAGAGAGTGGCACTTCCACTTACGAGTTCTATTTGGAGTTATGTGAACATTTTAATTGGTTTATTATCTTTTATCAAATGAATGGTTTTGTTGATTGGATTGGACACATACAAAAATTACTATAGGTGTGATAATTATCGTCATTAGTACATACGCGAGCCTTGTATGTGCTAGCTACACATGCATTCCTTGCACATGTACACTAGTATCTATAAGTTGTGTTGCTTACTGATAATGTTGTTTATTTGATGTGGGTGTATGAACCATGTGTCATTACCCTTGTATTGTAAATTACCCTAACTTCGGGATGAAGTTTCTTGAAGGGTGAGTGTATTTAACAACCCTAATTAATTATGTAATTATCTTGAATAATTAATATTAATTTAATTAATTATTAAAATGAATTTACGAAGATTTTATTATAATATTATTAACATTGGTAGATGAAGTAATGAATGGGAGAGATAAGGTAGTTGAGGGATTAATGAGGGGATAAAGTTGTTGGAGAATTAATGAGGGGGACTTGAGAGAGGAGGATAAGAAAGGAGGGGAGGACCTGGAAGGGATCTCATTTTTTTTTGGTTTGATAATTTTTGAAAGATGGAGGAGGAGGAGGATATTGGAAGAATTGTTTTTTGGAAGCTCTCACAGGTCACTACTGTTGCTGGGAATTTTGGGCTCAGGGGCTAGGAAATTGTAAGGATTCCTGGAGCTAGGGAGCCAGAGAGGTTGTTCCTAGTTCACTGGGAGGTTAATATTTAGTTTGTGTAAGAACTAGAATGGGATCAAATAGAAAAGGGACTAGATAACCAACCTGAAGGCGGAGGTATGTATTATAATATTGTTTTCATTATATTGTTGATATTATTATGCTGTTATCATTAATATGATGTTATATTTTTGTTATTATGCTATTTTTGTTGATCTCATTATTCTATTATCATCAATATGTTGTTGTTTTTTATTTCTAGTATAAGGAAATAATGAAAGAAATTATAAACTAAATTCAGTAGGAGATTTTCAAAAACTTTTGTTTATTTTGAGTCCTGAAAATTAGCTAGGCTTTACATTTTGGTATCTACAGAATACCTAAAAACATTGTATATATATTTTATGGTGAATGGTGAAATTAGATATAATGAATATAAGAAAGTTTTTCCCAGTTGAGGGTTTCCAATATAAAATCTCTGTGTATTATGTGTATGAGCCATTGATTAAATTCTATTTTGCTTAAGAAATTATATGGATTGTTTTACTTAACAGGTTTAAAACTTACAGAGAAGGCCTCCTTATATAATCTTGGAGAGACCTAACCACTTGACATATCTTTGGGATAAGTTGAGGATTCCTCTCCTTCAATTATGGATCTTCCCTAAGATCATGCCTTGACCTCAAATTCAAATCCAACCAACTTTAGAGATTGAGGGGATTCTTCCCTGATTTATCTCAAAAAACCAAAATTCACTCAGAAAGGGTAGTGCTCCCCCAAAAGGGTGCAGAAACAATATCAACACTCCCCTAAAGAAGGCTAGGGAGCATCAACACTCCTTGATAGTGGGTAGAGGAGTGTTTCCTTCCAAAAATAATTTTTAAGTAGTTTTTTCATGGAAAATGCTTTGTTGATGCAGACTGTCACCCCAGGACACATCTGCAACTACCAGGACCTTCCTTGACTCAGGCCCGAAGAGCTACAATGCCCCTCAGATCCTGTATCGGGACCTTATGTCACCCACAGGATACACTTATTGATTTCCCGACAGTCTTCTCGGGAATTCAGGTTTCGTGCTATCGCGAAACTTGTCGGCACGGTTCTCGTGCTCCCCAAAACCCCGAACCCCGATGGGTCAAAGGTCAATGCTTTTGTGATAGTCGGGGATTTCCCTATCGATAAATCAGGACAAGCGATGTCGCAATTCACTTTCACCACAAATTCTCGAACCCCGAATTCTGATGGCGCATGCACTATCTCCTTGCCACGTCACCTCTACTCTCCGTGCTATCGGGAATCATGTGATCGTGATTTCACCCGTCGCAATTCCTTTGCACTGGGAAGTCCCGAATGTCGAATCCTGATATGATGCCACCTGTATTCCGATAAATTTTGGGTCCCACGCTGACACGTCACCTTCGAGATTTCACGGATCGCGAATCCGTCCTACAAGAGTTCTCGCTTGTCGAAAACCCCGGTTCTTCGAACCCCGATATGATGGGATTCCTCGACACACGTCCCTGCGATCAAAGGTTTTGATCCTCACGGGATATCGTGAATCATGATATCGTAACTTCCATTCCAACTGCTTGGTTCTCTAACTCCTAATATACCGAATCCCGACTCCTCTGGATCCTGTGCCATGTGTCATTGTGGAGATCGACGGCTCCAACGACTTTGGGAAATCACCAATCATGATTTCAACGGGTGTGAAACTCTGGCCTCCATAAAACCTGATAGTTGAATCCTGATGGCTCTGGGTCCCTTCCTTTGCCTAGGGTTAAATCCCTCACACCTTCTCCCAGATCTGACGGTTGACGGGTTTTCACGAAACTCCCCTGCAAGCCTGGCCATCGAATTCCTCCTCCTTGAAGAATTCCTTCTGCTCTAAAGTCCGGACCTGTTCAAACCTTCGAATTGATCCATCTCCATAGTATCACGAAGGAACTATTCCTCCTGATCTTTCTAACTCTGATTCCCTCAGAGAAATTACACACACTTCTTGTACTCGACCTCCAACATCTCTCAAAGTGTTGAGTCCTTCGAGTCCTGACGCTTCTGGCAACAACAGTCTATGCCTCCCTTTGCTCAGACTTTACTACTGAGACTCCAAGTTCAACCTGCACTCTCCTGCATGACTCTATTAAAACCAATCAATTTTTGGGTGAACGAGAATAAGAGTTTAACTGTTGAGCCTCATCAACGCACTCTATGTGGATGAATTCGACTGCACTCTATGCAGGAATCTCCCGGCTCAAACAGAGAAACAATTGAAACTCATTCTCTTCTCTCTCAGACTGCTATTAAACTATGAAATCACATACACTGCATATCAAAGAAAATGTATGACAGAAAGCAAACATTCATGAGCATAATATCAACACAGAGAAACAACACAAACCATGGAATTGAATCAAAGACTCCTCTTCTATTAATTCAATCTGTACATGGGTGTTCTTGACAAGTTCTCGGCTTGCTCTTTTCCTCTTGCTCCTGTTTCTCAATCTATTACAATGTACAAAGGAGGGTGCCTATATTCCGTTTTCCCTCTTGAATTCTACAACTATCAAATCTACAATTAATTCCTATCTAACAACATTAAATCTATTAAATGTCTTCCTATCTACTAAGGACGAGAGCTTATCCGCTCAAGGTCCCCTTTACAATACAAGTGCGCTTCTTTATGAATACCTTCATTAAAGAGTGGCACAAAAATCCCAAAGTAATTCAAAATGTATGTTGGCGCTATCCAGTTGTTCCCTCTCGATGTGCTGGCTCGCTTGATGGGTGAGCGATGCTCCTGCATCATACTCCTCGGCTCGAAAAATTTCATGGGCTCCTGTCCATGAGCTCCTGCACGGTTTTTCCATGCTTCTGTATGTCTGATTCATTTTCCCAGCTAGCATCTTCCACTGGGTGGTTCTTCCCTTTCACCAGGTACTCAAAATACTGCTTTCGCCTGGTTTTTCTGCCGACTCTCTTGTCGAGTATGCATTCCATTTGTGGATTTTCTGTTGTTGGCATCTTCTTCTGCCACTGGATTATTGGTTCCTCAGTCCCAGCCTATGCTTCTCCAGTCTTGTATGGGTATAAATATGAAACATTAAATATTGGAGATATCCCAATGCTATCCAACAATTCAATCTCATATGCATTCTCCCCAAATTTCTTCAGCACTCTGCATTGCCCAATTTTCTTCATCTTGAGCTTATTATATGTTCCCCTTGGGAAACTTTCCTTCCTCAAGTGTGAAAGAACCATATCACCAACTTCAAACTGAAGTTGTCTCTTCCATTGATCGTCTCTGCGCTTATACTCTTGATTGGACTTCTGCAGTCGCTGCTTCACCTGACTGTGAAGTTCCTGCATCGCCTCGGCAAACTCCTCTGTGCTAGCACTGCTAGTCGTAGCTTGTTCTGACTCCCTGAGTTCAGATACTCCTCTCGGATGTGTCCCATATAAAATATGAAATGGACTCTTTCCTGTACTCCAATTCACAGAATCATTGTACGCAAACTCTGCCTGTGGTAACACATTATCCCAGCTGTTGTGGTGTTCTGTCACCAAGCTTCTCAGAAAGTCTCCAAGAATTTTGTTAACCACCTCGGTCTGCCCATCGATCTGTGGATGATATGTTGAACTAAATGCCAAGTTAGTTCCCAGCTTCTTCCATAGTGTCCTCCAAAAATGACCTATGAATTTGGTATCCTTGTCCGAGACTATGCTTCTTGGCAATCCATGAAGTCTGACAATCTCTTTGAAAAACAAGTTTGCGATGTGGGTCGCATCACTGGTATTCTGACACGGAATAAAATGTGCCATCTTCAAAAATCTGTACACCACCACAAAGATGGAATCAACCCCTCTCTGTGTCCTCGGCAATCCCAGAATAAAATCCATGTTGATCGCCTCCCATGGCTTCTCCGGTATGGGTAATGGCTGATAAAACCCGACATTCTGCTTTTGGCCCTTTGAATGTTGACAAATTCGACACTTGTCAACAAACCTCTTGAAATATGCTTGCATGCCTGGCCAAAAATACGATTCGCTCAGCTTCGCGAATGTTTTTTCATGTCCAAAATGACCTGCTAATCCACTGCTATGCTTCTCCTTCACCAAATTCTCCCTCATGGAGCAATTCGGAATACATAGCTGATTTCTTCTAAACAACAATCCTTCTTGGATCATGTAGTCCATCCATGGGCTCCGATCCCTGAGAACTGGATTCTCAACTGTCTCATATGCCTCTCTGAAATCTGCATCACTTTCATACATGTCCTTAAGGTTTTCATAACCCAAGGTTTTGACTCGGAACTCCTGCAACAGTAAACATTTCCTGCTCAAAGCATCAACTACTTTGTTAGTAGTTCCTGAAATGTGTTTGATCACAAACATGAAATTTTGCATGTACTCTACCCACTTTGCATGCTTCTGGTTCAACTTATCCTGTTGACTCACAAACTACAATGCATGATTCTCACTTTACAATACAAATTCTTTGGGTACCAAGTAATGCCTCCACTTCTTTAAGGCCTGTATGATGGCATAAAACTCTTTATCATATTTGGAGTATTTCATCTTTGCGTCATCCAGCTTCTCTCTGAAATATGCGACTGGCCTGTCATCCTGACTTAAGACCCCTCCTACAGCATATCCGCCCGCATCACATTTTACCTGAAATGTCTTCTGAAAATCTGGAAACACTAAGATTGGTTGCTCTGTAATCTTTCGCTTTAATATATTGAAGCTCCTTTCAGCCTCCACTGTCCAATGAAAAGTCTTATGCCACTTCTTCACTGTGTCCATCATTTCTACGCTAATTCCACTGAAATTACGAATGAATTTTCTGTAGAAACTAGCCAAACCATGAAAACTTCTTACCTCGAAAACATTTCTCGGTGATGGCCAATTCTTGATCACGTCCACCTTCTCAGGATCCATTTTCAACTCATTTACTGAGATAACAAAACCCAAATAAATGAGCTTTGTCTGCAAAAATGAGCACTTATTCAAATTGATCAACAACTTCTCATGTTGTAGCTTCCTCATCACAATTTCCAAATGTTTCAAATGTTCATCCTTGGTCTTACTGAAAATCAGTATATCATCTAGATAAATGACCACAAATTTCCTGATGAACTCCCTCAGGACTTCATTCATCAGCCTCATGAATGTGCTCGACACGTTTGTCAAACCAAACAACATGAACAACCATTCGTACAAACCCTCTTTTGTCTTGAATGTTGTCTTCCATTCATCACCCTCTCTCATGCGAATCTGATGATATCCGCTCTTGAGATAAATCTTTGAAAAATAATTTGCCCCACCCAAGCAATCCATCAGATCGTCCATTCTCGGCAGTGGAAATCTATACCTGATGGTAATCTTGTTTATCGCTCTGGAGTCTGTACACATTCTCCAGCCTCCATCCTTCTTCGGACTTAGTACTGTCGGAACAACACATGGACTCAGGCTCTCTCTGATCATTCCTTTGTCCAGCAGATCCTGTACCTGCCTTTTGACTTCCTCATTTTCTTGCGGTGTCAACCTATATGCAGCTTTATTCGAAAAACTTGCTCTGGGTATGAGGTCTATGTGGTGACTCACACTCCTCATCGGCGACAACGAACGAGGTAGTTCGTCCACGATGATGTCAGTGAACTCTCCCAACAGTTCCTGAATCTCATCTAGCAAGTCGTCCACTCTTGTGCTAGTCAGGACGATTCTTGGCTTCCTGACCACAAAGAATTGTGGATCTTCATTCTTCTCCATCTCTGTGAGAAGTTCCTTCCCACTCATGAGAAGTATGGTATTGCTCACTTCCGGCTTCACTTCTTTATCCTTTATCGGAAGAAACTTATGCATTCTCCCATCCTTTTCTAAAGTGTATGTGTTCATCCTTCCGTCATGAACCACATTTATGTCATACTGCCATGGTCTACCCAGCAATATATGACATACATCCATGGGAATGACATCACACAAAATCTCATCATTGTAATTCCCTATCTTGAATTTAACTAAGCATTGTTTAGTGACACTTACCCGGTGTCCTTTCTATAGCCACGAGACTTTATACAGACTCAGGTTCTTAGTTGTTTCCAACTCCAACTTTTCCACCATCTTGGTTGAAATGAGATTATCTGTGCTCCCACTATCCACAATGACTTTGCATTTTCTGTCCTTGGCTATGCAAGCTGTCCTGAACAGTCTACTCCTTTGCACTACACTCTCCACCTCTTTCTCAAGTGTCAAAAGGATCTTATGCATCCCAAGCGATCTTCCGCTATCTGCATCTTCTGTCTCAGCATCACACCTCTGCGCCTCAGTGATGTGAGATTCTCCTTTATCCGGTTTCCTATCTGGACAGTCAACGGCTTTGTGTCCATCCTTCCCACATGTGAAACATGTGATGATTCCTCCTCTTCCTCTTCCCCTACCTCTGGTATGAGGAAAAGTGTTGGCATCATCATAACCACCACCCTGCTCTGTATGTTGCCTCCTCGGCTTAGCATATTGCTGCCTCTGTGAGGTTCCACCTCTTTCAAATTTACCCTGAGGTTTCTTCCACTCCTCCTTGGGCTTCTGGTATTTTTCCTGAGCAACTGCCTTGCCTCTGGGATGACTCCTGCCTCACCCTCGCTAACCTTTCTTATGGCTCATCTTCTCCTCATCTTTCAAGGCCATATGGTAAGCATCCTCAACCGTTTTGATGGTTACCATGCTCAATTCATCCTGAATGTCATATCTCAGACCATTCAGATATCTCGCCACCTTCTGATCATCACTCTCCTGATGACCTGCTCTGATGTTGAGCTTGTAAAAATCTTCGGTGTATTCCTTCACTGTCATCAACTTCTGTCTCAGGTTCTGCATTCGCCTGAACATAGTGATATGGTAATCTCTTGGGATGAATTTCTCTTTCATCTTCACGATCATCCTGTCCTAGCTCTTGATATTTTGTTTTCCTTTGGAATGTCTATCCGCCTGTAGATCGTCCCACCATAAGGCTGCATGTCCCTTTAACTTGGTAACAGCATGTCTTACCTTCTTGTCCTCTTCAATATCTTCATAATCAAAGTAGGTGTCAAGTGCTCGGATCCAATCCAGCAACTCTTCTGCATCCAGGCTTCCTTCATAAGTCGGAATGTCCATTTTCGTCTTGGAACTCATCCTAGAAATGGCTTTGATCAACTGTTCTGTTGATGCATCTTCTGTTGTGACCTATTTTGCATGTCTAGCTTCCTCTTCCACCTCAGAATCACTAAGATCCCCTGTGCCCGCTCCGCATCTCTGCGCAGTCTCCATCTCTTCGAGTCTCACTCGGAGATCTCTCATTTGGCATTCCATCTCCGAATTCCCTGTTGGCCTGCCTCTTCTTCTCACCTCCCTGTCCTCTGGGTCTAGTGATTGTCTCTCCCTTCTGGGTGGCATAATGAAATCTTCTCTTCTTTTTCCTTGCTACAGAAAGAAAAGAACTATTCTGGCTCTGATACCACATGATGCAGACTGTCACCCTAGGACACGTCCGCAACTACCAGGACCTTCCTTAACTCAGGCCCGAAGAGATACAATTCCCCTCAGATCTTGTATCGAGACCTTATGTCACCCATAGGATGCACTTATTGATCTCCCGGCAGTCTTCTCGGGAATTCAGGTTTCGCGCTATCACGAAACTTGTGGGCACGGTTCTCGTGCTCCCCAAAACCCCGAACCCCAATGGGTCAAAGGTAAACGCTTTTGTGATAGTTGGGGATTTCCCTATCAGGAAATCGGGATAGGCGATGTCGCAATTCACTTTCACCACAAATTCCTGAACCCCAAATTCCGATGGCACGTGCACTATCTCCTTGCCACGTCACCTCTACTCTCCGTGCTATCGGGAATCGCGTGATCGTGATTTCACCCGTCACAATTCCTTTTCACTGGGAAGTCCCAAATGTCGAATCCTGATATGATGCCACCTATATTCCGATATCTTTCAGTTCCCACACTGACATGTCGCCTTCGAGATTTCGCAGATCGCGAATCCATCCTATAAGAGTTCTTGCTTTTCGGAAACCCTGATTCTCCGAACCTCGATATGATGGGATTCCTCGACACGCGTCCCTGCGATCAAAGGTTGTGATCCTCGTGGGATATCGTGAATCGTGATATCATAACTTCCGTTCCAAATTCTTGGTGCTCTAACTCCCGATATACCGAATCCCGACTCCTCCGGATCCTGTGCCACATGTCCTCACGGAGATCGACGACTCCAATGACTTCGGGAAATTGCCAATCTTGATTTCAACGGGTGCGAAACTTTGGCCTACGTAAAACCTGATAGCCAAATCTCGATGGCTCTGGGTCCCTTCCTGTGCCTAGGGTTAAATCCCTCGCACCTTCTCCCAGATCTGATGGTCGGAGGGTTTTCACGAAACTCCCCTGCAAGCCTGGCCGTCAAATTCCTCCTCCTTGAAGAATTCCTTCTTCTCTAAGGTCCTAACCTGTTTGAACCTTCGACTTGATCCGTCTCCACAGTATCACGAAGGAACTATTCCTCCTGAGCTTGCTAACTCTAATTCCCTCAGAGAAATTACACACGCTTCTTGTACTCGACCTCCAATAGCTCTCAAAGTGTTGAGTCCTTCGAGTCCTGACGCTTCTGGCAACAACAGTCTATGCCTCCCTTTGCTCAGACTTTACTATTGAGACTCCAGGTTCAGCCTGCACTCTCCTGCATGACTCTATTAAACCCAATCAATTTCTGGGTGAACGAGAATAAGAGTTTAACTATTGAGCCTCATCAATGCACTCTATGTGAATGAATTCGACTGCACTCTATGTAGGAATCTCTCGGATCAAACAGAAAAACAATTGAAACTCATTCTCTTCTCTCTCAGACTACAATTAAACTATGAAATCACATACACTGCATATCAAAGAAAATGTATGAAAGAAAGCAAACATTCATGAGCATAATATCAACACAAATAAACAACACAAACCATGGAATTGAATCAAAGACTCCTCTTCTATTAATTCAATATATACATGGGTGTTCTTCACAAGTTCTCGGCTTGCTCTTTTCCTCTTGCTCCTGTTTCTCAATCTGTTACAATGTACAAAGGAGGGTGCCTATATTCTGTTTTCCCTCTCGAATTCTACAACTATCAAATCTACAATTAATTCCTATCTAACAGCATTAAATCTATTAAATGTCTTCCTATCTACTAAGGATGAGAGCTTATCCGCTCAAGGTCCCCTTTTCAATACAAGTGCGCTTATTTATGAATACCTTCATTAAAGAGTGGCGCAACAATCCCAAAGTAATTCAAAATGTATGTTGGTGCTATCCAGTTGTTCCCTCTCGATGTGTTGGCTCGCTTGATGCGTGAGCGATGCTCCTGCATCATTTGTACTCTTCATCAATTGATTTATGTTTCTTAAACGAGTCTTTGAAGGTGTCTTAAGTGTCCTTGTGGTGTCTTTAGAGACACGACATAGGAAATATGGAAGTATGATGTTTGCGACACTTGCAACACTTAAGGCCAATAATGCGACACTTGAGACACTAGTCATGACGACAATAGGTCATCATTAAAGTGAGTAATTTTGATGTGTAACAATACTACTAGGTAGATTCAGTGAAGGAATGAAATCATTGGCTAGATATATAAATAAGGATCATCAGATCACAAAGCACCACAGATAGTGTTGGGATCTAAATATGTCCTAAAAACAACCTCTATGCATCAACTGAAGGTAGGCGCTGGCACAAGAATTTTACTTGTTGCCTATGTAGGTTCTTACCTTCCATTTTCAATACCTAGCCTCCAGAGATGCAACACCTATAAAGGAACAACAGTCGTAAAGGGAATGAAAGTTGTTATGTTCAAATGAATGGAACTTCCTATAAAGGGAACAACAATTGTAACAAGGGGATTCCAGTCGTTACATTGGGCCGAACTAATGTGGAATTAATTGCATTGTAGTACTTGCCCAACTATCTAATTTTTCAACCCAGGGTTCGTAAATTGAGGAAGCAAACACAAAGTACAGGCAAGATTGAAATGAAACTAATCTAATCTAATGTTTAAGCTACGACTAAAATTAAATTATTAATATAATGCAGGAAATTGAAACACACGACTAAAATTGAATCATTAATCCAATGCAGGAAATTGAAACACACGACTGAAACTAAAATTGCGTAAATGAAATTAATGTAGGAATGGGAAATTGCGTAAATGAAATTAATGTAGGAATGGAAAATTGCATAAATGAAATTAATCTCGGAATGGAGAACTACGTGAAGAAAAATAAAATACAACATGTGAAGAGTTGAATGACACATCAACATATGTTAGCTCACGCCAATGAAGAAATATTACATTACAATAACTAAATCAATCTTCATAAAAAAATAATGAAAGCATGGAAGCCAAAAACATGAATCAAAGCTAAGAATCCTTTTCTCATTCAAATCCTAAGGACTACTACTAAATGACTATCAAATTATTACTCACTGACTACTACTTCTAAATGATTACTACTCCCTCGTGAAGAGAGAGCACTCTCTTTTATACATGAGAGCCTTGAACATAAGATAACCATCTCATAATTACATATCCACTATTCTCTCAACTATTTTCCATTATTACAAAATATGATCCCTTCAAATCCTCACACATATCTCTCATACACCTTGGATAAGATATTCCAACCAAATCTCGATGATTGTCTCCTTGGAACAAGATTGAAATATCTCCTCAAATATTTAAATGATGGAGGAAGTATTAGAGAAGTGCTTTTGAATTAATCCTTCACATATTCCTACACATTACAAAGATCACACATTTTTGAGATGTATATGAAAACATGTCGATTTTATAATATTTAATCACAAATTCCCCTTTAATACTAAAATGAATAAAGTGGAGAATAATGAGGTGAAACCCAAGTATATTTATAAAATGACATCATGAAAGGTTAATGGGGTGATGAAATGTGAAGAATAATGAAGGGAAAGGTGGATGAAAATAGGAAATTTCTGAGCCCCAACATACCCCCCAACATAACTTGTTGCATGTCCTCATGCAACCATGAATGGATCTTCTCAAGAAATTTTGGCATATGAATGTTGTTTTTGAGTGATGATAATGAATGTTTCCTGGATGGGATTTACATGAGTAAAAACTGTCATTTTTTTATGGTTGGTTCTTGTGTGATAACTATGAATATAAAGAATGTTGTTTCTTGTGTTAACACCATTCATTTCGTTATTTGTTCTCTTGCTGTTATGATAATAATTTACCCATATTCTTATTGGAAAAAATGTATGATATCAATGTCCATAAGGAAACATCACTAAGTATAAGAAAGCCCCTCTTTTTATATTTGTGAATCATGCCAATATGTATATGAGTGCTTATGAAGCAAAGTGAAAGAGAGTATCGCTGGAAAAGAAATGTTGGTAATTGGTACATGAGATGAAAAATGGAATGATGGTAGTGGAAAAGTGGAGTGATGATAGTGTATAAAGTCCCCTAGCCCCCAACTGAACTAGTTGATTGTCCTCGTGAAACATGGCATAATTAATGCAAGTGAAAATGAAAGGGAACTTGGTGAGGGAATTTTCAAAATTATTCATTGCTAGTAGTTGAGGAATTACATGATTAAAGTTTAGAAAATAACATACCTCAACTTACCCAAAATGTTGATGAACTATGTAATAGGAATATGGTTGATGTAGCTATTGGAGCATGGAATATGTCATTGTTGAAGGATCATATGAAAGGTGACTACTATTGTAGTTGCGACTATCATGACTGCTGGATCAGAGAATGTGAAGTAGAGGAATCTGAACTATTGTTGAATGAATTATGGAAAAGATAAAGTATGAAAGTGGAACTATGGTACTCTCATATAGCTAGAAAATATTGTTGCAATTGTTGATGGAGTAATGAAAGGTTTATAGTCTTCACCTACTGCTAAACCTGGTGGTACAATTCTAATCATGCAAATGGATGTGTCGATGTCGAGCATGAAGAGAAGTCATTGGATTACCAGCCATTGATGAATGTCGTTAACCAATGCGAGGCAAACTCACCATTGATGTCAATGAATGCCAAGGTAACCAAGTACATATTGTGAAGTGAGAATGAATGAGTTGATGTCGAGCCACTTGCAAGATCTGACGATCAAGGGACATTGATGTATTCCCATGATTGTCAATGAGAGAGCTTTCCATTAAGGCATGCAAGCCTCTAGGTACTCAAAAGGAACTCTAGTCTATATCCCAGATAAGGTGATGAGGTCAATAGGGCAAGACCTATTGAAATGTGGGACTTAAGGAATCCCACATCAGTCAACGCGAGTTTGTAAAAATATTGGTAGGACTATAAATGAAAATCTCTCAGTAGCAATAGTGTTTAGGGTTAGGCAATAAAGTCATGGAAAGGGAGATGGATAGTTTTATTGACAAGAAAAAATGAACTGAAAAAGATAATGATATGTATGCGACTCGGAAAGATAGGCATGTGCGAATTAATGAAGGATAATTCAATGGAGTATGGGCTTCAAAACAGGGATGAGAAATCTACTTTGAAGGAGAACTAGGAAGAAATAATTTATGATGCAAAATGGTTTGATGAATGGTCATTGTGTAACAGAAAATGCCATGATGTGTAGAATGAGAATCGACTCCTTCATGCAATCAATAAGGCATGTTTGTTTTTCAAAATTTTTGTGATCTTTGAAAATTACTTCAGCAACAAGATGCAATCAGCCATGCACCTAAAAAAAAATTAGTACAAATCCTACATGAAAACTTGTGAGATGTTTGAAGAAAAACATAACATGCAGAAAGAAGTACAAATGCGGAAAAGTAAAAATAAAATGTGTTTTTATACCTCTTGTCATGATCATTGCACGCGCACTTGTTTCATCGTTGATTGCTTGCTTAGCGTAAAATCGCAAAAACATGTTTCGATATTGTTTTTAGGAATTATAAAAAAAAGGTCCATTTGCAATTTTTCGAGTTTTCCAATGTTTATCCATTATGTAATATTTTGATTTTTATAAGTTATAATGATTTTATAATTTTTATGGTTTTTGTTTTATTTTTTATTTTTTTATCATTATATAATTGTTTTTTATATAAAAAACAAAACAACTAAAAATTCTTTTGATTATTATAAAAAAATTGTTTTTAAAAGAAATATTTTTTTTTTTTTTGTTTTTATTATGATTTTTTTTTATAATGAAATAAATAAATAAGAGAAAATTAAAAACAAAAAAAAAAGAAAAAAAAAAAAAAATATTATAAAACAAAACAAAAGAATAATGGCCATTGACTTTCATTTTTCTATACTTTGGCCAACATGCCACAATGAATGCTCCATCCGATAGGAGAAATTTGTAGCGCCCGAAATATGTGTTTCTCATACAAGATCGACATCAATTATGCATTATAAGCAACAACTAAAACCAATCAAATGTGCGTTGTAAATAACTTGAATCTGTGGGCATTGCCTAGATGGTTTTGAAGGGATGGATAAGGTTACAATGGCATCGATTTCCCTTCCTCTTGAGTGATTGATTGGATTCGTTGATACAACCCAGGGGACCAGTCATCAATTCCATAGTTATCTCCATCTGTATTATGCAAGGATCTGATTGTCAACAACCGATCACAACAAATTTTACTTTGCAACAATTGATGAGGCACAGGAATATCTCCCAAATACAGGCACATCTGCCATTTAAGTTTTTTTTGGAACTAGTTTCAAAACACTTGATACCAAACTCATCTCCTGGAGCTTGACCCCGTGCAGTTGGGACAACCCTCTTTCTCTCATCTATGTCAGCTTTGTTTCCTACTAATATTTTATTCACATTGTCTAATGCATGTTGCTCAATATTTCTAATCTAGTTCCTAATGTTGTTGAAAGATGTTTCGTCAGTCACATTATAAAGTAGAAGAATTCCCATAGCACCACAATAATATGTTGTTGTAATAGTATGGAAACGCTCTTAGCCAGCCATGTCCCAAATATTCTCTTCCTAGGAATCGTTTGTTCTAGCGTCTTCCTATTCCAGTCTTTTATCTCCTCCTCTTGCCTTCTACGCATCTCATCCTTCTCCTTGTCCTTCTCGAATATCTGTGCATGAAAATCAAAATCGTGAAGCACACAAAATGTGCAATACTCTATAGCCTTTTGTAACATGCTAGTGGAAAGGTTCTGCAAAGAAATGGTAGTGTCATTTCCCCTGTCAACTATCACTGCCTTTATGATCTCTGAAATTGATGCCACTGCCTCTTCCACCTCTATTATCATCGTTAAATATGGAATAAATGGATTAGCAAGAAGATTGGTGCAAATCAAATCAACTATAAATGGGATTCATTCTTGCAACCTCCGATAGAAAAATTTCTTTGTTCAATTGAATATGAATCTAAAAATGGATTTCAGGGGATATGTTGAGAATCTAGGATATGAAAAAATGAATCTGCTTACCTCATCGATCCCTCTCAACATTCACTTACTTGCGTGTTCCTTTAGTCAGTTATTCCAGTGCGCCTTTGTCTTATCCACTTCTGCCATGCAAACTCAATACATACTATGAAATTGTGTTTGACCGAGTGAAGGCTTCATATCTTCTTCAATGTTGTTTTATTTATTTCCATTACATCCCATGAGTAATATGCAAGAAAATATTTTTTCACAATGAAATAGTGAACAATGATAAACAATTTTGGTTTAAACAAATTAATTAGGGTCATGTGCTAGTGAAGGTTGGTCAAAAATGAGTTATTGATCACCTACATATTTGATTCCCTACTAAGGTCCGATGGACAAAAAAATAGAATCTTAGACCTGCCTTCGTCGACCTACCTTGTTACCTGTCTTTGACCTATGCATTTAAATTTTATGATATTTTGTTCGTTGCAGGTTTATCTCCAGGCATATATAGGATAAGGGACAAAGGAAAAGTCGAGTTGGACTAACAGGGATTCATGAATATTGGGAGGAATCATGGCTCCTCTTTCCTCCCGGGAATAGAGAAAAAGGTAGTTTTATATGAAACTACTTCGCGCTATGGTGAGTTTTTAACTCGCTGTGTAAGGTCGTCTCTTTTTATATTTTCTCCCATGCCAAATATCTCCTTTATTTATTTAATGTACTTACTGTTTTATTGCTTTGATTTGTAGAGGGAAGCACAAATTTTTATTTTTGTATTTATCTTAAAAAATAAAAAATGATTCTGCAAACTTATTAAAAATTTGTGAGAAAATGGAAATAATTGTAGACAAAAAATAGATTAAGAAAATTTTTTATCGTCAATTAATTAATATTCCTAAAATTAGTCATTCATCCTAGTTTCGGATCCTCGCGATTGCATGAAGCACGGAGGATAGCATACTTATTCTAAAAAATAAAAAAAACTTGAAAACAAAGTCCTAACTACACTACGCTAATTAAAAATAAGAGACTAGTTACATGTATTCAAATAACCAATGTAGCCATGCATGCAACAGTAATAAGAATATGTTATCTTTCAATTTCAGAAATGAGAATCAAAGATATGTATAATCATGCGAAATTAGCTGTTGAAACTCTAAATTAACAAAATAAAAAGGAAAACTAAATGGAACTAACCTAGTACTTGCTTGAAACCAAAATTCGAACAAGATTTTGTAAGCACAATTTTTCTTTCTCAGATCATGTTGCAGCTCCTTGTTGTCCTCCTCAATCTCCTACTCACCTAATTGGTTTTTATTAAATATGCAGGATTCTTCGTATGTTGATTCTCCGTTCACCTATGGAGGAGTAATTAAGCTTCCGACTACTGTCAATATCTCCTCTTCCAGATAAGAGGAGATCCCAATTTTTCCTAGGACCTGAGTGAGATGTTCCAAGATTCAATTCATTGCTAAACCATCTTAAAAAAAGGATTCGTACAACACCCAAATCAAAATGAAAAAATTAAATAAATACACTCTTGCTAAAACATATAATAATTACTCTTCACAGTTGCGGAAATTAAAAAGTTGTTGATAGTTGGTAGGGACAGTGAGGAGTCTCCAGTGAAGTATATTTTATGACCCTTAGAACCAACACATGTAGGTCACACTTACGAAAATTAAACACTCTTGCATAAATTGAAATTTGCAGGAATTAAAACTACTCTTGAAGAAATTGAAACTACTCTTGTGGAAATTGAAATTCACACTTACCCAGTTGGTAGGGAGAACATGAGGAGTCTCCACTCAAGTAGTTGTATAACACCTTACCAACACATCTAGATCACACTTTCATTAAAATAAACTAATACCTCAATCCCTCGTGCTTCCTTGGGAACAACGCCAAAATGTTGGGCTCTAAAGATGTCCTAAATACAACCTCTATGCATCATCTGAAGGTAGGCACTGGCACAAGCATTTTACTTTTTTCCTACGTAGGTTATTACCTTCTATTTTCAATAACCATCCTCCATAGATGCAACACCTGTAAAGGAACAACAATTGTAAAGGGAATGACAATTGTTCTATTCAAAGAACGACACTTCCTATAAAGGGAACAACAATTGTAACAAGGTAACGACAACCGTTACATTGGGCTGAACTAATGTAGAATTAATTTCATTATAGTACTTGCCCAACTATCTAATTTTTCAACCTGGAGTTCATAAACTGACGAAGCCCACACAAAGTGTATGCAATATTGAAGAAGAACTAATCTAATCTAATGTTTAAGCTACGACTAAAATTGATTCATTAATCTAATGTAAGAAATTGAAACACACGACTAAAATTGAATCATTAATCTAATGCAAGAAATTGAAGAACATGACTGAAATTGTGTAAATGAAATTAATCTAGGAATGGGAAATTGAGTAAATGAAATTAATCTAGGAATAAAAAAATTGCGTAAATGAAATTAATATAGGAATGGAGAACTACATGAAGGAAAATAAAATACAGCATGTGAAGATTTGAATGACACAAAAACATATGTTAGCTCACGCCAATGAATCAATCTTACATTACAATAACCAAATCAATATTCATAACATAATAAGGAAAGCATGGAAGCCAAAACTATGAATCAAAGCTAACAATCCCTTTCTCTTTCAAATCATAAGGACTACTACTAAATGACTATCAAATTATTAGTCACTGACTACTAATTCTAAATGATTACTACTCCCTCATGAAGAGAGAGCACTCTGTTTTATACATGAGAGACTTGAAGATAAGATAACCATCTCATAATTATAGATCCACTATTCTCTCAACTATTTTCCATTATTACAAAATATGATCCCTTCAAATCCTCACACATATATATCATACATCTTGGATACAATATTCCAACCAAATCTCCATGATATTATCCTTGGAATAGGCTTGAATTATCTCCTCAAATATTGAAATGGTGGAGTGTTGTGAGGGAAATCTCCTTACAGAATAGCAAATAGGTTTATGCTTTGCATGTAGATATGACCAAGAAAAATCTACTTTCTACCTTCGTTCCCATACTTAAATCCCATTTCCTTTTAGTAAAAACATGGCTAGATCAACCTACCTTGTTCTAGACATTCAATGTCAATCCCTTGTCACACTTGATTACTTGTCCACAGTTCTCATTCCAAATATGACCTACATACAAGACAAACAACAAATACACATGCATGTTACCTATAGACTAACGGGTTAGAGATTCAAATATGCACTTAAAAAACTATGAATAACTCATGAATTGGGATGGGAAAAGAATTTTCTTTACTACTTTAAATGAGTCAACTTACAAAAATTCGAGACAGGCCACCGCTCCGCAAACCTGATCCTGGGCTCCTCTTCAACTATCCTCCAACGTTTTTGCTTAGTATCTCTTCTGGCACAAGGATGACTAAAGGGTTGGGACAATGGGAATATGCAATTGGGCAGACTTTCTTTGCTATATTTTTCCTCTTCCAAATTGGACCCCTAGCCCTTCTTTTATAGGCTAGAAGAAGCTAGGTATTTGGACGAACCCTCGGCCATGCATGGCTGGGAGTTTCATTTAACTCACCCAGAGCTGTGTGTTCCATCAGAAACTTTCCTTTTTTCGTTCTTTTGTCAGTCCACGTGGGATTTTTTAGGTCAACTAGCATGTACACGCGTGCAATAATAGAGTAGGGCACGTGGGCCCTTATAAAAGAGGTTTTTTAAAGAGTTGTTCAATAGTTCTTTGTCAAAGAAGGGATCTGAGATGGCCTGGTTCTAGGTAAGCATGTATGGTGCAGTTTAGGGTTATAATAGATTCCCCCTAATGTGTGAGGTCAAAAGAGAATCTGATGGTCGAAATACATTACTAATCTTTACTGATGTGTCGAACGATTGAGCCCAAGGAATAGGAACTGGGAGGCGTCGTCTGCAAAATAAAAAATGTCTCATCGAGGCAGGCATACCCATGCTTGGGATAAAATAGAATCATGGCTAATAATCAAATACACTGTAGATCCATGTCATATAACTATATAAAGAGTAGCTGTGAACAATACACAGTGGAGCTACATCTCGAAATAAAAAATATATACATATAAAGTATCCATCTTCTAGAAGCTGATATGGCATGATGGATGGAGATGAGATATTCAAAGCTCGAGCAACAACTTCAAAATATTCAAAAATCAAGGTAGGAGTGTAATATGAGTGTATGACTGCACTACCCAGAGGTCTTCGACGACTCATCGGTCATGGATTAGATAATCTTGATGATCAGACTGAAGGCTTCATTGATTTCGAACAAGGACTTGATTGGACATTTAGGATGGTTGGGTATGAGGGAAAGAGACACATTGTAGAGGGGATGACTCAAGCTTGGTGACAAACTTCCCTTGGAAAGTAGCATGAAAAATGATGAGACGTAGGTAGCATGGCATTAATTATAAGTCTATGAAGCAGGAGGCAATAGAAACTCTCCATATGTTTGGAAGGATAACCAAATGGTGGAGGACATAACTCTATACAATGAGAACAACTTCCTAAGGTCGTACTACATCCCATAGTTTTATGAACAAACATATAGATGTGCTTTATCCAAGGGAGACTCATTATGTTGCTAATAAAGAAAATACTTTTCCCTTCCTCTTTTTGGGGTATATTTGTTTTTTTTTTGTCTTTTTCAATAATGTTGGGAAAAAGAATAAATTAATGTTACGTTACAATGGAGCAATGAGTATTGCAAACATACAAGTTCAAGGCATAAGGACAAGACTGATGTTCTAATATAATGATACTCGAAAAAAAATCCTCTGGGGGCCAAGGGTGTTAAAATGTAGAAGCAAACTGTTACAAGGCTAGCGTATAAGATATGCAAACGTAGTTAACAAAACACACAATGGTAACATCCTTCAATGTAAGTTTAACAAGACCAAAGAAGGTAAGGTCAGTGGTTTTTCATATTTAGAGAGTCTAAAACAACATCAAAGGAGACTCCATTGGGGTGCCTTTTTCAAAGATAGTCTAGTCGGTTCGAAAAAGGGGTAAACTAGCACCGACAAGATGTCTATTCAAAACCATTTTAACAAGTGTGACAAGGACAAGATCACTCGACCATTTTTTCATCATTAAGGAGTCTGAAAAAAGATTAACTATGGACTTCAGCAAGAATGTTCTTCTATACCATTTTAACAAGTGTGAAAGAATAAGGTCACTCGACGATCTTTTCAATTTTAGGGAGTCTAAAAAGATCTTAACTATGGACTCCATGGGAGTTCCTTCTTCGTAAGTTTAGTCCCGCAGGCCCAAAAAAGGGATAAAATTATACCTGAGAGTACTCTTCTATAGAGCTGAAGTTCCATAGATTATACCTTTGTTCGTATAGTTGACCGTCTGGACAGAAAAAAGTGTAAACTATCATCGGACAAACGTGACTTTAAATTTCAGTTTAATGAGCGTGAAAGTCCACAAGATCGCTCGACAATATTTTCATGTTTAGAGGGTCTGAAAGGGGATTAAAAGAAGACCCATTATTTTTTGGGAGTCCCGAGGGTGAGGTCAAGAGCGAAGAAGAATCATGTAAATGAGGTTCAAACTCGTATTCAAGAAAAACTACAAGGACTCCCGAGCCTATAGTGTTTTAGAGACAACATGAATACCATAATGCAACCAAGATCTACCTAGGGAATCCATGTTTCGGTAATCTCTACCACCACGTTGCAACACTTCTAAAGAAGATGTAACAACCAGGATTTCATTTAAGCTACCATAAATTAAAATAGAGCAGAAATTTTGAAACTTACTAAAATTTTTCTTACTCACGCATATTCATTCCCAGATTTTGATAATTGAAATAACATTTTCCAAAACAATTTGCATAACAATTTAAATCTACATAATAATTTGCATACAAGTTAAAATTGAGTAAACACTTCACAATTTTGAAATTGAAAATACCTGTCACTGATGCTAAGCTTGAATCTTCGCTTGAACCTTCGCTTGAACACCCCAAAACCACCACCCCGCTGACCAGTACGCATGGCCCTAGGACATCTACGGATGTCCTAGCCCTCCGAGCCCAAAACCCCTCAGCCCCGGTGTGCACTGTAAATCCCACTCTTCTCAATCAGTCTCCAAGCTCCCAAAATCTCCTCTCGTAAAACCCTCAATGCATTACCCCCCTCCAAAAAATCCATCCTCCTCCTCCCTTATGCCTCCTTCACCTTCCCGAACCTTCACTCCTCACCCAACCTTATCCATACATTTATGTCTCTTTAATAGTCTTATCCCTTAATAAATGTTCATTTTACGTATGGGTTACGTTATCCCTTAT
>JZKD02S2080147.1:362712-389857 GCA_000966675.3 Picea glauca
CTCCGAGCCCAAAACCCCTCAGCCCCGGTGTGCACTGTAAATCCCACTCTTCTCAATCAGTCTCCAAGCTCCCAAAATCTCCTCTCGTAAAACCCTCAATGCATTACCCCCCTCCCAAAAATCCATCCTCCTCCTCCCTTATGCCTCCTTCACCTTCCCGAACCTTCACTCCTCACCCAACCTTATCCATACATTTATGTCTCTTTAATAGTCTTATCCCTTAATAAATGCTCATTTTACGTATGGGTTACGTTATCCCTTATGGGATACGTAACCCATTTAAACTTAGATTTTATTTTCCCCTTTTTTTTAATACATCAATCAATTACTTTTAATTAATAATCAATTAATCACTAACCACTAATTTAATAATTAATCATTTAATGTATTATTTAATAATTACTCATTCCTTAACCCCTAATCAAGGAGTTAATCATACTTCAGCTAAGTATAATCAAAACAATTAATTAATAACTTGTAATCAATTAAGGTTATATAATAATTAATTATAATTTAGCCCATGTTTAGGTTTATTTATGAAATTATTCATAGTAATAAGAAAAGGGTCATTACAGCAGAGATGATGGTTCCATGTCACAACCTGATGGGATCAATCCTATGGAAAAGGAAAAATACAACGAGATACGCAAATCAGGGTAGAAACCTAACCTATATGTTCAAGTTGAGCATCGGAAAAAAAATTCCACGGACCATCGAAAAATACTCAAAACTCAAAAACAATTGTCCCAATACCCAATCAAATCCCTCCTATGCAACTCCTGAACCACTCTAAATGGTTTTTGTTATAAATAAAATGATAAGGGAGGCCAAAAAAGTGGCAAAAATAGGCCAACAAGTCTATAAATAGAAGCCGGTGGCTCATTATCACTATTGTTGATTTGGAAATAGACTCTGGAGCCAAAAGACCCCCTTCGAGTAAAGTGGTGATTCTGGGAGCTATAGTGGATGAAACAAACTATTGTCTGGACCAAGTAAGTACAAACTCCCTTATCTTGCAATTTATGTCTTTATTTACGCATTGGGTTTCATTTTTTAGGGGGACGTCGACCTTTAAAAACTTTGTCGTAGGTCCACGCAGGTTGTCTCATGACAGGCCATGTTTACATTCGGGCAGAGTAAAATCTGTACGCGTTTACATGCGACTGTCGCCATTACAACACATGTGGGCCCCCTTATTGAATGAAAAAGACTTCAAAAGCAAGGGTTAACCCTCCTGAACCTTTTTGTTTTGCAGGATGTATGTCCATTGGAGAGAAAGAGAGCATGAAGAGGTAATTGAGTTGGTTAGGGAAGACCCCAATAATGTGGCTACTTTGATCCAGTGTGGGTTACTCAATTTTTTTCTATGTCCTTTCATGCGGGCACAACCTATGCTGTTGAATGCCTTGGTTGACTACTGGCATCCGGATCCAGAGGCATTCATGTTAGAGGGGCAGTCACTGGTGCCTATGGTTGAGGACATTTACTTTTTGACTGGCCTCTCTAGGAGTGGGGAACCAGTAAATTTCTGAACTTTTCCTGTGGGGCCGCATAACATAGCAGAATTGATAGGTCTATATTGTACAGCTGATACGAACTGCGCGAGAATGCAGGTGCCTATAAGAAAGATCACTAGCCTATCACTACATGTGATAGTATTTCTTATTGGGCGAATTTCTGGTTCTGTGGCTCTACATCAGGCGTCCTGTGCACAGATGAATTATGCAGCCCAGTGCTTAAATGCACAAGTTTTTGATTGGAGCACCACTTTGCTTGAGTGCATGAAGAGGAAATTGATAGATTGTTGTTTGCAGACACATACGAACTTTGGGTTTGACACCATTGTGTGTTTTTTCTTTTTTGAGAGAGTTTCAAGTTTTAGTCCTCCAGTAGTGGTACAAGGACACCGGGCCTCTCTTCCTGCTGTGTGTAGATGGGCAGTACGACTGCCATGACAGGGTGGTGGAAGAACCAATGAGTCCTTCGATGATGAATTTTTTGCATGGCTATCACAATAGATCCTGTTTATAGAGGACTACCCCTATGTCAGGATTGATTTTTTGAGAGACCTAAAGATACCAGTACCTCCTGGTGAGGTGCGAGGGAATATGGGTAAGTCTCCACCTTTGTAGTTTTTTTTTTGTTGTATATGTAATTTTTATGTTGTTTTGTTATATATATATCATTTTTTTTTATGCCATAGTATTTGACGGATGTGTGTTTCATTGTGTCCAGACGTGGGACCAATGCAACCTACTGACTATGCAAGGAATAGGCATCGTCCTCGGCCAGGGGCTGCACCTGCCATGACAGGGGGGCCAACAGTAGCAAGAGATCTTCTAGTTGTGGAGGCTGAGAGGGTATTGAGATGGGTTGAGCATAACTTTACTGTGCTCACTCGCACGGTCCCAATGGCAGAGATTGAGGACCTGTTACCATCTATGCAGCCTCATGTAGTAGGGGCACCACGAACATGGGTCTGATTGTTTCAGCATTTAGCCAGTGATGTGGACCAGTATAATAGGGCCCACAAGCCCTAAATTTAGCTAGACATTTTTATGTACCACGAGCACTACTTGTATATATTTTTTGAGGGCATAAGCCCTATGACTCGTTATCAGTCTTGTTTTTGAGGTGCTTGCATCCATCTATGTACTCTAGTCACTTTATGATATTATATATGATTTTTTGGTCTTTTGTGTCTTATGTATCATGTGTGCAAAAATGTATTTACATGTTTATGTTAATGTTCTTTCATATGTGTGCAAGATGCCAATCTAAAATTTGATTAGCTAGAGTATCTATAACTTGGTTTAATATCCTGGGAACATGAAAATATGTAATATAATCAAAGTTTTTTTCTAAGAGACATACCCTAAGGAATCGTCAGTGTAAAGTTGGATCATGAACCTGGTACACTCTGTTTAACTGAGACACAACTAGTTGAGTGTCGATATAGACTCGAAGATGAGAGATACCCAATGACAAAGCATCACGAAGCAACTCAATAAATGCATTGTACTCAACAACATTATTTGTGGTGTCACCTAAGCATATACCTCTGGAAGATAATAACTGGCCTTGAGGTGTAAATATTACCCAAGCTGCGGAAGCAAGCCTTCGAGTGTGTTGACTAGAACCATCTGCATACCCAATGAACACTTCAGAATCACTTGACATCTGCCACAGTGATGAAATATAGTATCAACGACACATCCATAATACTAAAAGAAACTAAAAAAGTAATAGTACAAAGACTATACATATGCTACAAAAAGTTACCCGTGGTGACCTGCCTATGAGTAATACTTCTTGAGGTAGAGCCCATTTCTAGGCTCTGCCAAAGCATTCCCTTCAAAATTAACTAGACGATAAGCACCCTTTTTTAAAACCTCTTTTATGATGAAGGGTTCGAACCACATGGGTTTGAATTTTCCTACCCCCAGGGGGTCCTTATCTTGGTCGTAGAACAAGACAAGGTCACCTTCAGAGAAACTTTGAGGATGAATGGACCTATCATACTGACACTTGACCTTATGTTTGTGAGCCTCATTAGCTAGGGCCGCATCATGACACTTCTCATTGAGTTGTTCAAGGTATACTAGCCGTTCTTCAATCGGAGAAGTGTCTGGCAATAATTGTACTGCCAACTTTAGAGACGGGATCTGACATTCGATGGAAAAGACTGCCTCCAACCTGTAAACAAGTTGAAAAGGTGAGAAACCAGTTGCAATCTTAATAGATGTTCGGTAAGCCCATAATTCCGAGTATAACATCAAATGCCAATTTGACTTGGCTGAGTTGACAGTTCATTGTAGGATAGTCTTAAGAGTTTTGTTTACAACTTCAACCTACCCATTTGCTCCGGGGTAGTAGGGTGATGAATGTTCTTGCTGTAACCCAAGCTTTGATGTTAACTCATTCATCATCTGGTTTTGAATGTGACTTCCATGGTTAGTGACAATCTCCCTCGGGATGTCGAACCTTGCTATTATCTTATTGAATAAAAAGAGAACTACAGTATCTCCATCATCTTTAAGCATTGGAATAGCTTCAACCCTTTCTAAAGTATTCTACAACTACGATTATATAGAGGTGCCCCCTTGCTGAAGGAGGGTTGAAAGTAGTATAATCAATCCCCTACTTCATGAAGGGACCAACTGTGATGACAGGAAACATGGGAGCGGGATGTGCCCTCATATTCTGAGAGAAGATTTGGCACGGATGGCACTTATTGACCGATTTGATACAATCTTTGATAAGTGTCGGCCAGAAGTAACCTACTTGTAGAATATTTTGGGTTGTTTCCAACCCAGAAAAATGACCGCCACAAGATCCAGTATGAAAATTGTTAAGCACGATAACTACTTCCTCATGAGTGAGGCATTGGCATAGGATGTAGTCTACACCTCTATGATACAATGTATCATCGATTATTAGATAATTCTTAGCTTGATGGTGTATGCGTCGACACTCATCATGAGAAGCAGTGGTGGGGCACTTCAAAGTCTGGAGATAGATAAGTATATCTCCATACCAGGGATCTGAAGATGTGATCAAAAACATATCTCCCGGGATAGGCAATTATTCAGGCACAATGTCACTTGACTCAACCAGAAGTTCTGAAATAAGTTCTACGAAGACCAGTGACTTTTTGGAATTTGCCAAAACAAAGTCTAAGTCAAACTCTTGGAGGATGACTATCCATCTACTGATTTTTCCACCTATTACCCATCGTGTCAACATGTACTAGAATGGATTCACGATAGAAATGATGGTGGTCTTGTGAAATAGAACATAATAATGAAAGCATTGAACAACATGAACTACTTCCAACACAAGGTTTTCGATGTGAGAATAATTAAGTTTCATTCCTACGAGGCCTCGACTCAGGTAATAGATCATGTATTATGAGAACATGTCATCTTCCTAAACTAAAACCATGCCAATGGTTGACTCTGCTGTAGCCAGATATAATAAGAAATATTTGTTATAGTTCGGTGGCCGGAGAAGAGGGGCAGTTGTGAGGGCATGTTTCAATGCTTCGAAAGAGTGTTGAGCCACATCGTCCAAATAAAAGGGAACATTTTTCTTTAGTAAGCGCATAAATCCCTTGGTGATTTTGGCATAGTTGGTGATGAAGCGTCATAAAAAGTTCACTTTGTCTTGTAGACTCTGAAGTTGAAGGATTGTGCATTGGGGGGGGGCAACTGAATTATTTCCTCAACCTTGAGAGGATCAACCTTGATCCCTATTGTTGACACTGTGAAACCTAACAATCATCCTGACATTACACAAAAGATACATTTGTTTGGATTCAATTGAATCTGAAAGTAGCGACAACATTCAAAGATAAGTTGGAGGTGTGTGGGATGATCCATTCTATTGCGAGATCGCGATGCTAAATCATCTAAATAGGCCTCGACTATATTCTTGAGGTCATGGAAAGAAAAAGACATGGCCCACTGAAATGTGGCTCCATCATTTTTGAGACCAAAAGGAATTTTACAATATGTGAATGTACCCCATGGGCAGATGAATGTTTTTTTGTGTTGGTCTTCGGGTTTGATTTGGATTTGATTATATCCCGAAAAACCGTCGATGAAAGAAAAGGCTTCACAACCCACACATTCATCAATGATCTGGTCGATGAAAGGTCTTGGAAAATTATCTTTGGGACATGCCTTGTTCAAATCACGGAAGTCGGTACATACACGAATCATGCCTTGTTTTTTATTGACCGGTATGGGGTTGGACACCCATTAGGTCAAATGGATAAGATAAATAAACCCCGCTATTATCAATTTCTCAAACTCAACCTTAATGGTTTCTTCTTTCTTAGGATTAACTGGACGAAGATTCTGCCGAACCGGCTTAGCATTAGGATACATTGTGATTTCATGTTCAACTATTTTTGGATCGATGCCTCACATTTCCTCATAAGACTAGGAAAAAACGTCATGTAATTCTTTGAAAAGATCTGTGTAGATTTGAATCTCTTCGGGGGAGAAGTCTTCTTTGACGAAGACATTCTCCACGACACCAGGGTTTCGGGAGATATTGATCGATAAGGTTTCAGTGATAGTTTCCATATTACCCTCAGCATAAATCTCATGTGTAGCTAATGGATTGATAGGACAAGACCGATGTCGCGTCATGGTCACAGTGAATTCTCTTACTTCAATTCGGCTTAACTCTAGTAGGAAGTATGATCTATGATGAATATATTCCCAAGGTTTATCTAGACTAGTCATTGCTTCAATTATTGCTTCATTAGAGGGCAAGACTAAGTCCAATGAATCAGTGTGAGCGAGAGAACCCTGAGCCCAAACAGGCTCTAGAAGTGGATCTAACTCTTGTGCAGGAGCTGGATCAGTGTGGGATGAAGTTTTCTAGACTAAAGAGTACACTACTTCGGTTGTGGATAAGGGCATGGACATGCCTGAGTGTTTTGTCCCATCCATCATGGTCGATGGGGAAGGAAGTGTCCATGGATCATCGAAGTAAGTCATGCGGAACGACGAAACTTGAAAAATATTAGCCTTATGGTGATTGGATATAAAATTGATATCGCCTTGAGGGGGCAGGTAATAGAAAGTACCCATCAAAGATGGGCACAAACCAACCCCTATGTTGATGGCACCGGGTTGAGGATTATCAATCATCAGGACCGTGGATGCCCCCAAAGCAGGGTCAGGTCTGGAGAAGGAAAATTGATCAATGGTCATTATCTAGCCCTCGTGTGGAAACAACAAGACCCAAAAAACTGTAGCAACCACAACTTGCATGGCATAAGTCCAACTCCTTCCTAAAAAGAGGTTATAGTCGAGGGGAGCATCGACTACCTCTAGTTCGATACACACGGTCTTCCCTCCTAACTGTATGGGGAAAGAATGAACGATACCATGTGGTCGAAACAAACGAACATCGAAAGCAGTGAGGAGAGTAGGTGACAGAGACAAAATGGGCTAGCCAACGGCCTTCCAACATGCCAACGACATAACGCATGTTGAGGCACCCTCTTCAACCACTGTGTAGAAGATATTCTGAGTAAAAATTTTCGTGGGATAAGCCACTACTATCTAAAACACTACATGGTAAGGTAGACGAGGTTTTAAGTTGGTTGTATCTAGCATGATTTTACCCATATTACAAGTCTTAGTTGATCCTAAAGAAGTTAAAAAGGCTTTCCTCTGGGAAGGGAAGCTTCAAAGGACCTCCAAAGCGGACATCGCACAAGGGGTTTGTGATAAATCTTCCACCACAGAGTAGTTCTTGGTGGCCCTTGCATTTGGGTTATGAAAAGATTTTTTAAATGCACCTCTGGGAATGCATGTCATTGTTTCTCCCAACGTCTTCTCAATCTATAGAGGACGAGATGGGATTTCATCTTCTTTACCCTTCTCAAAAGTGTTTGGTTTACTGTAGTCATGCTCTCTAGTCGATATAAAAGAATCACCCCTCACCATATATACGTTCATGGATGTGGGGTTATTTGCAAGAAGAGAGGGGTCTTGGCTTCCCCCCTCCATGCTTGTAGAGGCTTGGGTTATATTTTTCCCATGTTAAAAGGGATTGGTCAACACAACCTGTTGTTGTTGTGTTATAAAATTTTGGGCCTCTGCAAGTCGAGGATAGAGATGGGTCGAGTGGTCTTCCATGCACAAGTTGCATGGATACCTCGCCTTCCATTTTTTAGTGTTGTCCTCGCCAGCATTATTGGTAGGTTTTTTATCCCCCTTACCCTTCTTTCATTGTTTATTCTTTCCTTCAATCTGTTGGGTGGCCATTGGGTTAGTCGATTGTAATGTGTACCTATGACGTTTTGGTAGGGGGAGATGCCAAAGTAGTAGTTTTGCTGGCCGTTGTGTGTTGTATAGATAACTGTTGCAACTGCTTCATCAATTTCTCAGTGGGCTTTGTTTGTGTGGAACCAACAATACCATCGGCATGTGGTCTAGCTCTCTGTCTAGTTTTATCCAGTATTGAGTGTGGTGCATCTGGAAAGATGTTGTATAATAAACCAGACTAAGAATATATGAGCTCAAATTGTTGAGCTCTCATGATGGCGTCTTCTTTGGAGAATAATCCTAACGTTGCAATGTCTTTGGACAACTGTAGGACCAAACACTTAAAGAACCACTCAAGCAGGAATACTGGTGGGACTGGCACCTTAATTAGATTCTTTTGACATCTCCATTCTTGGATGTGATCAGAGATATGGTCCACTGTCGTCTATTCGAAATTGGCTAGTAGCTCTCTGCCAGCGTCATATATAACAGGTAACTAGATATGGTTTAGGAAATCCATTTCCAGCTCACCGAAGGAATATTATCTTGAGCGATCGAGCTCAATGTACCATTTCGTGGCACTCCCAATGAGAGTACGTTGAAACAATCACAACTATACGGATTCATCTTTCAATGAGTTAGATGAGCACCAAATATGGAAGTTAGGCACATGATCACCTGGATCTTCATTAGGCTTGGCTTCGAACTTTGGAATGTCTGAAGGCAACTTCTTCAGCATAGGAGGCCAACGCAGATCGTGACAAATGGGGTCATTCAACAAGCTTGTCAAATTTGGCAAGTGCAAAGTCGCCAGGAAGGGTAGTTTGGGTTGTTAGTGATAACATGGGAAAGAGGGGCCTGGAGTTTGACTTGCACCAGGTTGCTAGGAAAATTTTGGATGCTGACCCAGATTCTAGTAGAAACCATGGTCGTGGCCAGCGTATGGATTTTGCATATGTGGAGACATCATCGACTGATTTCCCATATAGGACATAGATGGTTGTGCGCTCATTATATTCGAAGGACTCTGGGAAGGGTTTCCCCATATTGGTCCCATAGGGATGGGCATAGTAATTTGCCTGGGGTTCCATTGATTGTGGAAAGAATTTCCCTAGATCGGCATTTCAGATGAGGGAATGGAGTCTTGCCTAGAATTCCAAGGCCCTGATGTGGAAGAAGTTCCTAGGTTTTCCCCCTGTGTAGGAATAGTGCCCTGCAGAAGAATAGATTGTCAAAAATTGGGATTGCCCCCAATGCGGAAGGCAGTTGATGAGAAGGCATTGTTACCAAATTTTATGGCCAAAGAAAATGGTGTCGACCCTACTGGCATGTTATGTGAAGGTGGTCCTTGAATCCGCACTCCAAATAAACTATGGTATGTAGGTTTCCCGATGGACTCCTAATGCGAGCCACCGAGTGAAGGGGTCGAAGGAGGGATATGACCTCCTCCGTAAGGGAAAGAATTAAAAGGAGTTAGAGTGCCTCCTATGTGACCTTGTAGAGGAGCACTAGATCTCCCTGCCCCCAGACTTGAAGTCTGTAAAGTGGAGTAGGAAAGTACAAGACTTGTACCCGAACTAGGAATCCCATATGAGAACAGAGGGCCTGTCGGACTTAGTGTGAAAGGGGTTGTGGCTGTCACCAAAGATGGGATCGGACCACTGTGCATTGTAGAAGCAGTTGATACCATGGTGGCTCGGACCGATGATGGTGGGTTAAGAGGTGAAAACTCTCCTGTGGTGACAACCATAGTGGGAATTGAAGAATTCCCAGAAGGAGTAACAACATTTGTTTCCATTTTTGTGTGCAACACTATCTGGCGCTTGTAAAATTGGATTGGTACTATGAAAGGTGTCAAGAAATCAGTGGTTGGGGTTTCAACCGGGCCAATATCACTCGCTTCAAGTTCCAAAATGATCAATTCCTCTGGATGTTGGTCGAGCACAATTTCTTGTAACCCAACCACTTCAAAATACCCTTGTTGGTCTAGCTTTCACCTTAATGGTGGTGGGGGTGGCTCCAGTGTAACCGACGGCAGACCAAGAAGCCTTTGTGACCGGTGGAGCTCGTGATCCTCCACTATGTGAGAAGATCAAAGACACTCTAAGGTAGTGTAAACGCTCAAAAGTAACACAAACTAAAAAATTCCCTAGAAGATAAGACAAGCAAACACTAAATTAATTGGAGGAACAGTTACAACAACCAACACTACAGCAACTTACGAGTGCAAGTGCAACTCAAAAACGGAAGAAGCCTTCGAGTATAATTTGAAAAGAATGGCCCAATGTTTTTCCTAGGTACCGTGGTATACCCTGACAGTCACATGTGTATGTCCCTAAAAAACACAGGCAACTAGATTGCCAGTGCGCAAACAGTCACTAGGCGTGTACAGTCGAAAGTCAGGCAGACCACAATGAGCAGGGTATCGAGCCTGAAACCTGTGAAGGGTATTGAAAGAAAGTGGTCCTAAAGACAACAGAGTACCTCGACTATATTTGAGACCCACGAAGCCTCGTGGCAAATGCAATCAACGGAATTCCAAAATAATCCCTCTATATGTGTTCTCCACTACGATTGGTCCATCTTTGGAGGGGTTATCTCTGCTACCTTTCCGCACGTAACCTCGTGTTTATCCCCTATGTTAGAGAGGGGTCCCGGATAAATTTCATGATACTGTACTTAGACACTCCCTAACTCAGACTCCAATGTTTGATTTTAAATTTCCTTGAAGAGTTTCCTCTCCAACCTAATCCAAGGCCCTAATCTTGAACTAGTTGGCTAAACCTACAAATAGAAAAGACTAATAAATTTTAGATTTATCATTAATTTTATATATTTGTCTTATGTCAAGGGATATGAAAGTGAAATTGATCATGTGTAAAAGATGAAATAAAAAATGAATAAAAAATATGGAAAGAAAAAACTTTTACTTAATGCAAAATTTCAACAACTTTTCAAAATAAATATTTTTTAATTTTCTAAGATTTTGGACAGCAAACTCAAAAGAAATTTCACTTAACTACAAGCTACTTATGATCTAAGTAAACTGCAAAAAATTATGAAATAAATGAATTTTCCCTGGATAATAATGCAGAAACACACTCTTTAACCAACCAAGAAAATGAAAGAGATTTTTTTTTTTTTTATGCTGATAAAGAAAAAAAGAAAAATATCAACAAGTAAAAACCAAGAAAAAACAATTCTGGTCTAATCATAGATCGCAAAGATTCACTTCAACAAATCACACACTAGCAACTTTTAAAAATGACTCTCACACTTGTCTAAAAACCCTAATTTTTTTTTTCTTATGACAACTTTTAAATGAGAAAAAGAAAGCTAAGGGTAAGATTAATCCTAATATACTAATTGCTAAGACAAAGATTCAAATACCTGAGAGGTATAAATCTCATCAAGGGAAAGGATGACTACCTTACCCCCAACAAAAACTATCCTACCCAAGCACGCTATTGATAATCCAATAGAAAGCGTGCAAACACGAGATGTATAGAGCCAGAGAGCATGTACACGTGGGATGACCTTGTACAGGCCGCGTGTATATCTAAACTCTGAGAAAAAACAACAAAAGACAACCCATACCAAAAATAGACCACTGATATTGATAACTAGGATCTCCTGAAGGCTTGGACACTCTTTTTAATAGAAAAAGAAAACGAAGATAGGAAAAATCATAAAGCAAAACAATCTGAGATAAGACTGCAAACAACCAAGACTCGGACAAAATTCAAGAAAACCCCTGAAAATGTCTGATTCTGACAGGGAAGAGGATGCCTACCTCAAAAATTCTTTCGGTTCTACACGCTACTACTATTTCTTTAGCTAGTGTTCACACATAGGCTGTAAGAGAATAGGGCATAGGTACATGTGTCCAGATCTTATGCAGGCCGCATGTACCTCTGTGGGTATCGAAAAAACACATTCAATCAAATTAGAGAAACGTGGTATGGAAAACTAGACTCTCTGCTAGCTCAGAATTTATAGAAACTAAAAAAACAGGCAAGAAAAACCATTCTTTTAAACTACCCAAAAACACATAAAATTCCTAAGAACCCTAGAGATCATCCCCAATATGGTCGCCAATTTTGTTGTGAGGGAAATCTCCTTACAGACTAGCAAATAGGGTTATGCTTTGCATGTAGATATGACCAAGAAAAGTCTACTTTCTACCTTCATCCCCAGACTTAAATCCCATTTCCTTTTAGTAAAAACATGGCTAGATCAACCTACCTTGTTCCAGGCATTCGATGTCGATCTCTTGTCACACTTTATTACTTGTCCACAGTTCTCCTTCCAAAGCTGACCTGCATACAAGACAAACAACAACTACACATGCATCTTACCTATAGACTAACGGGTTAGAGATTCAAATATTCACTTAACAAACTATGAATAACTCATGAATTGGGATGAGAAAAGCATTTTCTTTATTACCTTGAATGAGTCAACTTACAAAAAGTCGATACCGGCCACCGCTCCGTGAACCTGATCCTGGGCTCCTCTTCAACTGTATTCCAACTTCTTTGTTTAATATCTCTTCTGGCACAAGGATGGCTAAAGGGTTGGGACAATGGGAATATGCAAATGGGCAGAGTTTCTTTCCTATATTTTTCCTCTTCCAAATGGGACCCCTAGCCCTTCTTTTATAAGCTAGAAGAAGCTAGGTATTTGGACAAACCCTCGGCCATGCATGGCCGGGAGTTTTAGTTAACTCACCCAGAGTTGTGTGTTCCATCAACAACTTTCCTTTTTTCGTTCTTTTGTCGGTCCACGGGATTTTTTAGGTCAACTAGTGTGTATAGGCGTCCAGTAATAAAGTAGTGTTTGTGGGCCCTTATAAAAGAGGTTTTTTAAAGAGTTGTCCAGCAGTGCTTTGGCAAAGAAGGGATTTGAGATGGCTTGATGCCAGGTAAGCATGTATGGTGCACTTTAGGGTTATAACATGAAGGAAGTATTCGAGAAGTCCTTTTGATTTAATCCATCACATATTTGTACACATTACGAATCTCACACATTTTTGAGATATATATGAAAACATGTCGATTTTCTAATATTTAATCAAAAATTCCCTTTTAATACTAAAATGAATAAAGTGGAGAATAATAAGGTGAAACCTGAGTATATTTATGAAATGATATCAGGAAAGGTTAATGGGGCGATGAAATGTGAAGTATAATGAAGTGAAAGGTGGATGAAAATAGGACATTTATGAGCCCCAATAGTTAGTTGTAAAAAGAATCGCCCCCCATTGATGGCCTCCCCAGATAAGTGTCAAATCCTTATAATAGAATTCCTCAAAATGAAGAAAAACCAATCTGCAAGCAATTTAGCCTCTCTAAAAAAATTGCTCTGATGCTAGGTGTCATTGTTATACAATTATTTTCCACCTGATCACTTGATGGGAATAATCTATGGGTTATTACTCTAAACCACTGAATTATACAATTTTTCCCTGAGTTTGCAGTACCTTTTTTCCTGGTCTCTAGTTTCCCCTTTAGAACCTATGACCAGAAATTGCTAGTCGCTCCTTGTCCTCTTTCAAAGGTGATCGATCTCTCCCTGCAAGAATGCAGGGTGCAACTAGGTATGTTACTCCCTATTTAGGATTGGTTTTTTGAGATGAGATTAAAACCATGATTCTCCGGTGTTCAACCTTGAGAATATTTTCATCTTGGGCATGGAGATCTTATCTAAACTACCCTTTGATCTTATCTCTATTATCCTATAAATAATGGGGATCTCTCCTTGGACAAGGGAGGAAAAGGAAGAAGGAAAAATTATTTTGGCATTCTTATTACAGAACTTGGGAAAGGAACTTGGGAAATGAATGCATCAATTTGTTTGTAAGGTGTAATCCATATTTTTTATCAATAAAATATGTAGAAGATGTTTCCCTCTACTTGGATGTGTATGTAATTGTTATATTTCCTTGTAGATAATTAATGTTTTCATGTGTTATGATACATTATTAGATCTATCATTAAGTTATACATGATTAGTTCGAGCTTGTGAAAGGTTTATGTTCTTCTATGTGTGAAAATATAAGCTGGTAAGAGATAAGGGAATCTTCATGGAAGCTAGCAACTAAGGAGCATGCAGGGACAACCATCAGTTCATTGGGTAAGCTTTCCATTTCATCAATCTGTAGATATTTTTCATGTATGTATTGGATCTAGGGAAATATATAGTTTAAATATATATTTTGTCTTAGGTATAGGAAGATCCTAAGTGAGTTATCCCTAGTGGAGTCACCAGTCTGTGGTAAAAAAATGATATATACACTCATGAGCATAGTTCATTTTCCATGTCAATCTTGTTAAAAACTAAAAAAGACCCCCCTTCAATTGAGTCAAGTCTTCTACTAGATCTAGTGCTTGAAACTTTTCCTATTTCAACTAATATTATTTTTTCCTCCATCTTCAATGAACCTATTCCAATTAGTATCCAAGAGTCTAATTAGGTGCAAAAGAACAGTCGGTAGACAAAACGAAGTTTGGGGGGAATTCTCCAGCCTCTAGACATAATGCATTAGTTAAGCCGCTATATTTTACTGCTCATGATGGGGGAATATTACCAACCTCTAGACATCATGCTGAGAATAAAATGCACTAATGGGTATCACCTGAGCACAATTTCATTCTCGGTTTCAAGATTGTTTAAAAATGAAACCAATCCCAAGTATAGTTTTTCTCTATTTCAATCTTGTGTGAAAATGAAACCTACCCTGAACATAGTTTCATTCTCGGTTTCAAACTCACATAAAAATGAAAACAATCCAAAGCATAGTTTTTCTTTGTTTCAAGCTTGTGTAAAAATCAAACCAACCCCGAGAATAGTTTATTTTCTAGTTTCAAGCTCTTGTAAAAATTAAACAAACCCTTAGCACCGTTTGAGTCTTTTTTTCAATCTCGTGTAAAAATGAAACCGATACCAAGCATAGTTCATTCTTTGTTTCAATCTCATTTAAAAATGAAGTAGGCACTCCGAGCATAGTTCCATTCTTTGTTACAAGCTCATTAAAAAATGAAACATATAACCATGATCTTAGTATTTGTTTTTTACCGTTCTTGTAAATACATGAGAATAAGTTACTGATCATACTTTTATCACTTTTTCAGGCTCGTAAAACCTATACAAAAAAGGAACTCTTTGGAGTCTCCTTTAATCTCTTTTCAAACTCCCTAAACATGAAAACATTGTCGAGTGAGATTTTTTCCTTTGACACTCATTAATTGGATTTGAAAATATGTCTATTCGGTATAAGTTTACCCCATTTTTGGACCAAATGGACTAATTCCGAAAAAGGAATACTCTAGTCAACATTGGCTAGAAGAGTTCTTCCTTGTATTGTTTTATACTTTTTTGGGCTTGGGGGACTAAATTTATGAAAAATCCTACCCTTGGAGTCTTTTTTGTCCTTTCAAACTCTCTAAATATTAAATGAAATATGAGAATTTACTTTCTTGGGATCATTAAATCCACGAGGTTATATATGGAGTTTTATTTTGGATATTTCTAGACTTATTAAAAATTGAAAAGACGGTCAAGCACCATTCTCTTCCTCGGGATCAAGAATCAAATCCATGGGAGAAAACATCGAGCATACTTTTATTTTATTTTTCACTCATTAAACATGAAAGAAGGAAAAATAGTGGTGGATTTTTCCATCTAGTTATCTTCAGACATGGTAAATGTATATTGAGTCACCCTTGAAGAATGCAACTATTTTGTGTATTTGCCCAATAGTTGGGTTATCCATTGCCTCTTATTCATTACTGTCTCCATGAGTTCTTGAACTCCTCCAACTGCTTACTCTTCTAGTCATCCATAGCAAGTGTTTTGGTCATTAACGAGTCAATGCTTCCAAGTCAAGTCATTTTTCGTGTTGTTTTGTTCAAGGGAAGTTATCTTGTGAGAGCCAATTGCAGTCCTTTAGCCCATTCATCCTGGCCATCCCTGAGTCAATTGTGCTCTATTATTACACTCTTCACACATTTTACCTTTATATGTTTCATGTCAATTAATTAGGGATACATCAAGGCCCTCCTTCGACGTATTTCATCTGATAGACTCCATATCATTATCCAGGATTGAAATCTAGAAGCTAGTTAGTACCCTAGTATTTGCATAAATCAGTGGCATATTCCATTGCATTTGAACAATGGGTTTACATCATTGGCTCCTGTTGAATGAATCTACAATTTTTTGACTTCAACTCCTTTATTCACACCCACTATATTGTACTAGGTATATTGGGGTCCATCATCATCATGGATGGTTTCCCTCACATATTTTAATGGTATACATCAATGACAAGTACTCAAATGGTTTCTACCATGATTAAAATCAACTCATTTATTTGCATTTTGTGGATTCATACCATTGGGATTTTGGACAAAGATCTTGGGTTGGGACCACCACATTCCTTGATGTCATTCCCTCCCAAGTTGCAATGGATTTATTCATAAGTACTTCAAAGATCACTCAAACATCAATTCACCTCACTTATTTGTATACTATGCCATATATCCACATTTTTACTTGGTCATGGCTATGTTTTCACTTGTGACATGGATCCATAATGTATTTGTTCATGGCCATGATCTAATTGTTTGTGTCAGTCTTGGATCCGTAATGTATTATTTTTAGCGTCTATGCTTAGTTTTAATTACCAAGCATGGGTATTCCCACCTCGAGGATGCTATTATTATGCCATATAATGATGATGGTTTCTTTCCAGGTTCCTTTGCCCAAATCTTTATGTTTTTTTTTTTTAAGTATTTCAGACATCATACACCTCTTATGATATCACACTTTAGGTCACATCTGTTATACTATTATTTTCCACATGATCACTTGATGGGCATCATCTAGGGGTTAGTAGTCTCAAACATTGAACTATACTACTTTGTCCTTGAGTCTGCAGTATCTTTTTTCCTATTTGATGGTTTCTCATTTATAGCCTGTGACTAGAAAGTGTTGGTTTCTCCTTTTCCTCTTGCAAAGGGTGACCAATCGCTCCCTGTAAGAATGTAGTTCATGACTGGGTTCGATACTCCGTATTTAGGATTGGTTGCATGATATAAGATTAAACCCCAGATTATTCGTGGTTCTACCTCAAGAATAATTTTGATCTTAGGCATGGAGATATTATCCAAACTACCCTTTGATCTTATCTCTAATATCCTATAAATAATGGGGTCTCTCATGGGAAAAGGGAGGAAAAGGGAGAAATAAAACTTATTATGGAATTTTGATTACATATCTTGGGAAAGGAACTTGGGAAAGGACTACATCAACTTCTTTGTAAGGTGTAATAAATTTGTTTTATCAATAGAGTATGTACAATATTTTCCCCTCTACTTGTATGTTTATGTAATTATTATATTTCCTTGTGGAGAATTAATGTTTTCATGTGTTATGATACATTATTATATCTATCATTGATTTATACATGATTATTTTGATCTTGTGAAAGGTTTTTGTATCTCTATGTGTGTCGATATAAGTTGGTAAGAGAAAAGGGAATCTTCATGGAAGCTAGCATCTAAGGAGCATGCAGGGAAAACTGTTGGATCATCGATTAAGCCTTCCATTCCATCAATTTGTAGATAATTTTCATGTATGAATTATGTCTATGAAATCTATCATTTATATCTCTATTTTGTCTCAGGTCTAGGAAGAGCTTAAAGGAGTTATCTCCTGTAGTGTTTATTTACCCTACAAAGTCATGGAAGATGATCCACCTGCATGGATTCTTTCCTTGGGATGGATCAATTGACCATCTTGGCTACTAATGCATGAAGATATTCTATTTTTTTTGTTAAGGAGTGAAATTTCCCTCAATATTTTCACTGATTCAGGCACAAGAGTGGTAAAACATCATAAAGTTCATCCTAATATATAGTAGTACTATATAACAAACACCCCGCCAAGAAAAAAGGAAGAGGACCCAGATGGGTGTTAGATACCACTCTTCATTATCCGATGACCATGGATGAGAGGAAATGACTAACAATTCTTCCATATCATAGATGCCCTCACTCATTCAAACATAGAATGTATTTAGTGCAATAGACTCACTCAATCAAGCCATTTTGAAGGATCTATAATAAACGTGCTCAGTTGGGTAAAAGTGACTCTCCACATAATACTTTAGTAGGATTTAATCTAGTAAAAAGAAACTTTTAAGAAGAATCCAATCAAGAAACCATAGGTTGAATCAAGAATAAAAAATCTTTATCAAGAATCCAGAAACAATATTGGGTAAACGTGTTGGAATACTGAGAGGGGGGGTGAATTAGTATTAATACTTTTATTTATTTAACCACAATATAAATATTCAATGATATTCAATCATCATTCAATATAGAATAATTACCATAAATCAATGCATAAACACAATACACCAAAGTTTTATGTGGAAACCCATTACAGGAGAAAAACATGAAATGATTTTCTTGTTTGTCAAAGAGTACATTCATTGGAAGCACCAACTTCCTATTTATGCATATACAATTGGAAGGAGGCTCTAACCCCCTATTTACAGGATGCAACCTAGAGGATGCTCCAACTCCCTAATTTTATGTCTCCAACCAAAAGGAGGCTACAACCCCCTTCCCTTGCCCCATTCAACTGCCCTGAAATATAACTATAGAAAACCCTTTCATTACTTATGTTGTTGTAACTTATAAATTGACATTGTTGTTGTTCCTGATACCTATGTTGTTGCTACTTATATCCCTATCTCATAAATATTTCAACCACACACACTTGTTGATGGGCGAAAATGAACGCTCACCAACTGGAAGAGTGAGTTCGGTCCGGGGTTGTCTAAATAACCCAAGCCGTTTGGAATGATCCACCCTGATGGGTTTAGCGGCTCCGTTGGCCGATCTAAGTCCTAGGAAAATGAAAGAAAACTAACTAAGGAACTAATCTAAATGAAAACAACAATTAAAGAAAACTAATAAACAAATCTAAAATAAATATATACAGTTTACTTTCTAACACTATAATAATTCTATGAAATAAAACGTTCAACTATCAACAAAATTAGATCTTAATCACAAATGTACAATATCTACAGATTACAGATTTTACATGAAAACTTGCTAAAATCATTTGTGAGTTGTCCTATGACAGCAAAACTGTTTTTTGATTTTAAAATTTTATGAGAAAGAAATAAGATAAAAACTAACTAAGATGAGAGATTAAAAGAATAATCCTAACTATAAATCTTAACTATATATATATAACTAGACTACTCAAATAACACTAATAAACTAACCTGTAATAATGCTTTCCAATTTGTCCTGTGTAAAAGATCTAGTTCAACTATTCGATGGGAGGAAACCCGCACCAGATTCTCTGCAAGCTTCTTGTAAACAAGAAGCAAAATTGCTCTTTTGAATATCAATAACATAACAAACAAGACGTAAAATTGACAACAATCTTATGATTTACAAATCGTCGCATTTAGATAAATCTGTGTGCAAAGATCTGTACAAAATGATTCATTTAATGAAGAAGGTAAACCTTTAATTCCTTAAATTGAAACAAAGTAATTGTTGTAATTTTTAAAATAAGAGAGATCAGATATGAACAACACATAAACCAAATCACATCAACCTACAATGAATCATGATAGCTAAAGTAGTTGATAATTGATTGCAAACTGATATGAAGAAAACTAGAAATAAAAGTTTGATATAATGAAAGCTAAAGTTGTTACAAGACATCAACTTTCATCCCAATCTGTATCATCATAAGTCCATAGTCTTGTTCTCCCAACAATGATGATGATGGGTTCATTACAAAAAAATAACAAGTATTTAAAGACAATAGGGTAAAACATCCCTGTGGGAATTATCAAAAATAGTTTACAAAAAATCTAGGGATAATCTCCCAAGTCTCTATTCCTGACTAAAACTAACAAATGAAAACTATATCTAAACTGCTACAACATATCCCTTTGATCATTGAAATTCGTATGCACCTATAAGTAGACAAGAATACAAAAGTTTAGATAATGTTTTATTGATAAAATTGACAAAAATCTAATTTTTAAGACTAGCTACAGAATCTTGTGATTCTGTAGATGGTCTAATTTGAGCACAGAATCATTTTAAAATCAATCCAAAACTTAACATAATTATATTCGACTTATTAAACCAAATATTTAATTACTAATTCCAAACAGAGGGAATCATTCATGCCACACCAAACCAAAACTTGTATGCAAATTGAAACAAATGAAATAGTGGTTTCTTAACTGAACGGTGACAGGAATATATGAAAAATGTCAAACATTTGTTATTACCAATTGGGAGCAGACAAAATTGATTGATAGTCAGGGAACCAACGAAATCATCTCTCGAACCAATTTCAAAACAGATTATAATCGATTTAGCCAAGTCTTTCATATGAATTCAATAGAGACAAAATATGTCAATCCGAACTTAACAGAATCATTTTTCAAAATCAAAACTAATAGAGCCATATCAAATCTATCTTTGATACCAATCCAACTCATACAAGTAATTACGCTAATTAAAGGTACGCATTATTGTTTGCAAATCAAAACAAACAGAAATGAATCGAAACGGTTTGGGGCCAACACAATCGTTATACAAAATCATATCAATAAAAACATAGCTACATGATTTTAGTAAACAAATCTTTTATACAAGTCAAATGCAATCATAATCCAAAAAAAAATATTTATTCAAAATGAAACAGAATCGATTCTGGTAAATCGATGTCAACGGGGTCGTTTTGAATTTATTTAAAACGAACAACACTAATCGAAAGAAAAACCAATTGACTACCCTGATTCAAATGTGAAAAATTGTTTCAAAGGAAAAACAGAATCGAAAATGAACCAACCGTTTATACTAATCCGAGAACAATAAAATCGCATCAACCAACTCATAGCTGTGTTTAAGTTTAGCAAACAAATTTTTTGTACATGATTCATAACGATATCATTTTTGGTAAAATGAAAATAATAGAGTCGTTTTGAATCTATTAAAAACAAATAGAGCTAATAGAAGACAAAACCCAGTCAGTTATATTAATTCAACCAACTCATAAAACAAGATCAATGTTGAGATACATACCTGGACATTAAAAAAATGATTCGATCATGAGAACTTGGAATTGACAAAGGTCGTTGTTGCCTTGACGTTCTTGAAGACAATTGAGCCGGTGGTTTTTTGTTTCTTCTCACTGTCTTGTAGCCTATCTCTCTCTTTTGACAGCACTGTAACTCATTCCTCTAATGATTTGATATTAGATTGCAACAGGGGAACATCGGTGTAATAACGTTGAATCCATACATTACATTGAGCACACAGTGATTGATCAGGCTTTGGCATCACAAGCGAGGGTTCTTTCAAGTTACCAGGGGTTTGATTGTAAAGCTTAATTTCTGGGTAGTTAGGGTCATTTTTTAAGCATGGAGGTAAGTTGTAGACATAGTCGTAGGTTTCCATAGAGAATAGGCCATGAGAATAGGGATACTCCTTAGCCAAGAAATGTTCAATTTTGAAGTTTGAGTCCTCGCTCATCACTATTGGATTTTGGTTAACGTTTTTCTTAGGCTTGTTCCTGGCACATCTGGATACCCATCATGCGTTTTTCTTCAATTTACTATTGACAGAAGTATCACCCTTAACTTTCTTCCTCACAAGTTTCTTGATGGCCTTAGAATTGTCTTTAGTACATGAGTCGGCCATGGTATCGGGTAGGTCGAGGTCAGGGCAATTCGAGGGTTTGACAGGGGGTAGAAGGATATGAAATGGCATGGATGGCTCAACCAGAGCCTTAGTAACCACAACCTTGTCCACTTGGACTGACTCGGGAGTGGAAAAGATATTCCTTGATAGGAGGGGTTGCCAACTATCACCACTAAGGCTCAAATGGTGGACGATAATGAGTTTGATCAATAAGTGATGGAAAAGGCTGGTATCAGCCTTCTCACACTTGAATATTTTGGACATATTGAATAGACTACGTAAAAGATAAAGTGGCATATTCATAGCATAGCCTATAAAATTCATCAATAACTGAAGATGATACAAAAATACCAAGCCATAACGACCTTCGTAGGTCACAAACTTGTTAACAATTTCCAAAAGATCGTGCCACCTGGGTTTGAGTGTAGTGAGAGGCATACCTCTATCACAACTTACAATATTTCTTGATGTGAATAGGAGATACCATGGCACCTCATCTACTTTGGATTTTTTGAACCACCTTTTCCCTATGGCTGGTAGGCCTGTAGCTGAACTTAGGAATCCCTCATTTAGCTCGAGCAGTATGTCTCCGACCTTAGCCCTATAATCGTCGAATGTGAGGGAAAATTGTTGGGCAACCGAAAGGTTAAAACCCTCAAATATCTGGATAAACACCAACCATCCACTATTTTCCAAATATTCGCGGGCATTGTCGAAAAGAAAGAGTGTCTGGCTAACATTAGGCTCTATACACACCACAGGTGCCATAGGCAAGGGTACACAGTGAGCCGGGTAAATGGGCAAGGGTTTGGATAGGGTAAACATAGGATCGAATAGCTCATAGACTTCCCTGAGACCAACAGAGCTAACTCGGGATAGGAGGGAGGCATTAATGCCCAAGTGTTTGAGGGTGGTGGAGCTAGATCAGCCAATGCAAAATAGTCATATCCAAATGTACAACTGACGGTGCATATGGTGATTCAAATCATTGTTGTAATGTGTTAAAATCAAATTCCATTCAAATAATTAATGAAAACTATGGTAGGTTGATCCAAAAATTTGCACAAGTAATAGTATTTGGATGTTTTTAAAATCAAAGCAATGTTTCAAAATCATCACCAAGGGTTCGATCCTAACAATTACGTGTTGTATGGTATGATTGTACCAAGGGTCTAAACATAATGTCAAAGTGTTTTCATGAAACCAATGCGCTCAAAAAATTGATGAAATACTATAACACATCAAACCACCAATGTATTAAGGACTCGATGACACTCATTATAATATAAACAAAATCTTATAAAAATGAAATCATACTAACAACAAAAAAATGTCAAATGAGTAAAAGGTTTTGGTGTCTTGCCAACTGAGCGACTATAACTAAATTGGAAATGCAATGAAAACATAGACAAGAGTGACAATAAAAATCTAGTGACAATTTTAATGCCATTGACGTGACTTGAAAATCAAAGTTTTCACGCTTACAGTCGTGAAAACTAGAATAGAAGGTAGGTGTGAAAATGTGCAAAATGACAGTGTTGTTTTATTCAAAAACTTGAGATGAGAATCAAGGGTTCCAAACACTTGTTTAGGCAGCTTATAGAGATAGGATAAAAATGCGAAATGGTTGCCAACAATGGCGACACACTGGTAGAAGCAGTTATTGTTGTCGAAAGAACAAATTTAGATTATGATAATGAGAAAATTCTAACTCCAAAAATAACAACCAGAAAATCGTTAAAACATCATAATTAATCGAATATTCCAGCAGTGCTTAAAAGATGAAAACTGATAACAATCTCAAGACAAACGAGCCACGATATTAAAGATAAAATCCCCAATACTGTTGACAGAGCCACTGCCACCAGCAGGCATCCATAGCCTCGACAGGGTTGCCATTTAACCCACTCTGACATCTGTATCCTGCCAAGAAGTTCCAGATCAGAACAAAGGACATTTTAAGGTCAAGAGGTTTCATATTTATGAATTTTCATACACCCGACATTGCTTCGCTGCCAGCGGGCCTGTTCAGTACCCCGATGAAGTTGTCTTGGCGTCATGCATGCATTTACCTACTGCCAGCAGACCTGTTTAGCATCCCAATGGGTTTACAAGCACTTCCCACAACTCTTTTATGATTTAATTTTTTAAAGATATATGATTGAGCGGGGTCACGCTGAAAATTATGATATTTTTACATATTTTTACAGACCTCAACAGAATTTTTTAGGATTGTCCTTCATTAAGATCCAGAGATGGTTTGTTTACAAAACCAACCTTCTAAGGCAGGGAGACATATTTCGAGTTATTCCCTTAAAGAATAGGGACAACGTAAAAAGATAATAGATGATCGTGACAGGCTTTACTCACAGATCGAAATCAGTTAACTTCTTTCAAACAACAGTCCTTGTTCAACATAGATGTAAATTTTAGAAGTATATAATTGATGTTTACACGATATTTCAGTAGTCATTTCAGTGAAAGAAATTTCTATTTTCTTCGTCTGGATAGTTTGACATGCAGGTATGTGTATTCCAACAACAAAAAATAATAAGCGCAAGGAAAAATCGAAACCAAAACAACAAAAGAAAATAAAACAAAAGAAAAATATTTACATAGTATACAAAGGGTTTTCATCAAGCGAAATATCTTCTCAGGGCTTGGCCATTCACCGGATAGGTGTCAGGCTGTCCATCTAGATTCTGTAACCGGAAAGAGTTGGGACCCAATTTCTCAGCAATTAAAAACGGTCCAAGCCATAAGTTTTGAAATTTCGTGTGCTCTCCCTTCCCCTCATGCGGTTTGTCCCACTTTAAAACAAGGTCACCTACTTCGAAATTCCTATCAGAGGCAGAGTTGGAATCAAACCAGCTTTTGAATACTAGTTGATGTTGATCTAACTTACGTTTAGCTTGAGCTCTTACCTCTTCTAGTTTCATTAAAGCATTAATTCGGTTTTCCAAAGGGGGACAGTCTTCTTCTTGTATTTTATGCGATAGCTGTAGTGAGGGAAGAATAATGTGTGGTGGTGGAATTGCTTCTCTTCCATAGACGAGAAAAAAGGGAGAGTTAACTACAACAGTCTTTGGTGTTACCCTATCATCCCAGATTGCGTTTAATAGTGTGTTATGCGAGTTTTTGTGATTTTTAGCTACCGTTCTCTTGATGATTTTAATCAGATTCTTATTTCTTGATTCTGCCAATCCATTTCCCTGGGGGTAGTAGCTGGCCGAATACTTCAATTTAATTCCTTTTTCTAGAGTGAACTCGCTCATCTCAAAAGATGAAAAATAAGAAGTGTTATCGAATACTAAACAGTCAGGGATACTAAAACGGGTGATAATATTCGAATTTAAAAAGGCAATTACCTAACTGGTATTCACAGTTCTTAATGTACTAGATTCAGACCACCTAGTGAAGTAATCTGTGGCCGTTATGATAAACTTATGATGCTGTGAGGATGGCATATTGATTGGACCTATAATATCAAGGCCCCACTGCTGAAAAGGGGAGTCTACTGAAACGGGCTGCAAAGGAAAGGCTGGTTTATGTATGCGGTTGGATGCTTTTTGACAAATTATACACTTACGACACAAGGAATGGGCGTCTCTAAAAAGTGTGGGCCAGTAATAACCGACTCTAAAAACTTTATGGGCGGTGGTGTCACCACCAAAATGCCCACCAACTTCTCCTGCATGCAACTCTAGTAAAACTTTTTCTGCCTCATCTTTCTCAAGACAGTGCATTAGTACTCCATCAAAATTTTGACGAAACATAATATCATTAATCAACTTAAATGAGGCATATTTTAATCTTAATTCTCTTCTTTTAGTGGGATCTAGGTGATGGGGGAATGAACCATGTTCAAGACAGAATTTCATATCATCATACCAGGGACTGACAGAGTTTTGTGCACAACAAATTGCATTTTGATTGTGATGTCCTAGGTCTGACCTATCATTTTCTTCCCGCTGTCCTGCTGCTGAATCAAAAACTAACTTGAATAACCCTTGGCCTCTCACTATCTGATCTGGGGTAATTTCTATGTCATATTCTTGCAAGGAAGTAACCCAGTTCGCCCTTTTTTTGCCTAACTCTTTCTGCACTAACAGATTCCTGACAGCTGGGTAAGGGACAATAATTTTCATCCTAGATTTCAAAAGATAAGACCGGAAGTGATTGAATGGTTTGAAAACGGTGTATGCTTGCTGATCTAGCGTTGGGTAATTAAGTTCTGTGCCTTTGAAAGTAGAACTCATAAAGGCAATGGGTACCTCATTGTTTTCAGGGTTCTTTTGAGTTAGGACGACAACATAGGTGAGGTCAGAAGCAAATGTGTAAAGTGTGAAGTCTTGCAAAAAGTCAGGACTCATGAGAGAAGGAGTGTATCTTATGGCCTTTTTTATTGAATTGAAAGCTTTATTTTCTATGGGTCCCCAATGATATTATGTGTCTTTCTTAATTAAATTCTGTAAAGGTCTGACCATTTCGGAGAAACTGGGGACGAATCTCCTGACAAAGTTTATCTGGCCTAAGAAAGACTACATAGACTTTTTGGATGAGGGAGGGGGAAGTTTCGAGATGACTTGCATCCTTTCAGGGTCGATAATCATCCCTTTGCTTGACACAATGAATCCTAAGAGTTTACCTTGTTCTACTGCGAAAATAGATTTTTTAGGATTTAAGGAAATGTCGTATTTACGACATCATTGTAGAACGACTCTTAAATGAGCTAGATAATCATTTTGGGTTTTGAAAATACAGTAACATCATCTAAGTAAACTATGACAGACTGATTGATTAAGCCTTGGAAAGCAATGTCCATCGCTCTCTGGAAAGTGGCACCGACATTAATCAGTCCAAAGGGTATTTTTCGATAAGCGTAGATGCCCCATGGAGTGCGGAAGGTAGTTTTTTGTTGGTCTGGAGGAGACATTAGGACTTGGTTCTACCCTGAGAAACCATCCAATAATGGTAGCCTCTCAGAACCAGATACCTATTGAAGGATCTGTTCCATGGGTGGGACAGGATTGTTGTAGGAAAATCTGCCTGCGGACAAGTAGATTGACCTCTAGAGCTTGACCTTAACCCTAGACAGAAAAATGCTTAACGTGGACACTGAATTTCTTTCAAATCTATCTAAACTAACACATGAGGAGGAAGGATGATAGAAGTACCTGTTATCGACGTTTGTCCCTGCACTCTCCGAGTTGCGCTCCAATCTTTTGCTCCTCGCTGAGTTCTACGGACAAAGCAAGATACATCTACTTCCTACTCTATTGATATTAGCTTGAAAACAGATCTACCATTGAATGATAAGTTCATGTAGTATCAGACACAAACTAGAAAGAAACAGGCCAAGCGTGTCATATTAATGAGAATAATGACAGCAGTACTTACAATCGTAGATGCGAATGCGACAGCTTCGTCAAGTCCTCTTCGTCTAACCCTTGCCTGAAAGATCTAAGTCCTGGATAACAACAGCTTCACTGATCAATCACCTTTGGCTGACTGCAAGTTTCCTCCAAGATCATAAGTTTCACATATTCAATTCTTCCCCCTTTCCACCATCATAGAGCCTGCTTATATAGGTTGGGAGGA
>JZKD02S2080147.1:425455-438088 GCA_000966675.3 Picea glauca
TATATATATATATATATATATATATATAACTAGACTACTCAAATAACACTAATAAACTAACCTCTAATAATGCTCTCCAATTTGTCCTGTGTAAAGGATCCAGTTCAGTTGTTCGATGGGAGGAAACCCGCACCAGATTCTTTGCAAGCTTCTTGTAAACAGGAAGCAACAGTACTCTTTTGAATATCAATAACAGAACAAACAAGACGTAAAATTGACAACAATCTTATGATTTACAAATCGTCGCATTTAGATAAATATGTGTGCAAAGATCTGTACAAAATGATTCATTTAACGAAGAAGATAAACCTTTAATTCCTTAAATTGAAACAAAGTAAATGATGTAATTTTTAAAATAAGAGAGATCAGATATGGACAACACATAAACCAAATCGCATCAACCTACAATGAATCATGATAGCTAAAGTAGTCGATAATTCATTACAAACTGATATGAAGAAATCTTGAAATAAAAGTTTGATATATTGAAAGCTAAAGTTGTTACAAGACATCAACTTTCATCCCAATCTATATCATCATAATTCCATATTCTTGTTCTCCCAACAATGATGATGATGGGTTCATTACAAAAAAATAACAAGTATTTAAAGACCATAGGGTAAAACATCCCTATGGGAATTATCAAAAATAGTTTACAAAAAATATGGGGATAATTTCCCAAGTCTCTATTCCTGACTAAAACTAACAACTGAAAACTATATCTAAACTGCTACAACATATCCCTTTGATCATTGAAATTCGTATGCACCTATAAGTAGACAAGAATACAGAAGTTTAGATAATGTTTTATTGATAAAATTGACAGAAATCTAATTTTTAAGACTAGCTACAGAATCTTGTGATTTTGTAGCTGGTCTAATTTGAGCACAGAATCATTTTAAAATCAATCCAAAACTTAACATAATTATATTCAACTTATTAAACCAAATCTTTAATTACTAATTCCAAACAAAGCAAATCATTCATTCCACACCAAACCAAAACTTGTATGCAAATTGAAACAAACGAAATCGTGGTTTCTTAACTGAACGGTGACAGGAATATATGCAAAATGTCAAATGTTTGTTATTACCAATTCAGAGAAGACAAAATCGATTGACAATCGGGGAACCAACGAAATCATCTCTCGAACCAATTTCAAAACAGACTATAATCGATTTAGCCAAGTCTTTCATACGAATTCAATAGAGACAAAATATGTCAATCCAAACTTAACATAATCATTTTTCAAAATCAAAACTAATAGAGCCATATCAAATCTATCTTTGATACCAATCCGACTCATACAAGTAATTACGCTAATTCAAGGTACGCAGTATTGTTTGCAAATTAAAACAAACATAAATGAATCGAAACAGATTGGGGCCCACACAATTGTTATACAAAATCGTATCGATCAAAACACAACTACATGATTTTAGTAAACAAATCTTTTATACAAGTTGAATGCAATCATAATCCAAACGAAAATATTTATTCAAAATGAAACATAATCGATTCTGGTAAATCAAAGTCAACAGGATCGTTTTGAATTTATTTAAAACAAACAACACTAATCGAAAGCAAAACCAATCGACTACCCTGATTCAAATGTGCAAAAAAATTTCAAAGGAAAAACAAAATCGAAAACAAACCAACCGTTTATACTAATATGAGAACAATAAAATCAAATCAACCAACTCATAGCTGTGTTCGAGTTTAACAAACAAATCTTCTGTACATGACTCATAACGATATCATTTTTGGTAAAACAAAAATAATAGATTCATTTTGAATCTATTAAAAATGAACAGAGCTAATAGAAGACAAAACCCAATCAGTTATATTAATTCAACCAAGTCATAAAAGAAGATCGATGTTGAGATACATACCTGAACATTAAGAAAATGATTCAATCATGATAACTTGGAATTGACAAAGGCCGTTGTTGCCTCGACGTTTCTGAAGACAATTGAGCCTGTGTTTTTTTGTTTCTTCTCCCTGGCTTGTAGCCTATCTCTCTCTTTTGATAGCACTGTAACTAGTTCCTCTAATGATTTGATATGAGATTGAAATAGGGGAACGTCGGTGTAATAACGTTCAAGCCAGACATTACATTGAGAACACGGTGATTGATCGAGATTTGGCATCATAGGCGAGGGTTCTTTCAAGTTACCAGGGGTTTGATTGTAAAGCTTAATTCTTGGGTAGTTAGGGTCGTTTTTGAGGCACGGAGGTAAGTTGGATACATAGTCGTAGGTTTCCATAGAGCATAGGCCATGAGAATAGGGATACCCTTAGCCAAGAAACATTCAATTTTGAAGTCCGAGTCCTCGCTCAACACTATTGGATTTTGGTTAACGTTTTTCTTAGGCTTGTTCCTGGCACATCTGGATACCCATCGCCCATTTTTCTTCCCTTTACTGTTGACAGAAGTATCACCCTTACCTTTATTCTTCACAGGTTTCTTGACGGCCTTAGAATTGTCTTTAGTACACAGGTCAGCCATGGTATCAGGTAGGTCAAGTTCGGGGCAATTCGAGAGTTTGACAGGGGGTAGAAGGATATGAAATGGCACGGCTAGATCAACCAAAGTATCAGTAACCACAACCTTGTCCACTTGGACCGAATCAGGAGTGGCAAATCCATTCTTTGATAGGAAGGCTTGCCAACTATCACCACTAAGGCTCAAATGGTGGATGATAATGAGTTTGATCAAGCAATGATGGAAAAGGATGATATCAGCCTTCTCACGCTTGAATATTTTGGACATCTTGTACAGACTACGTAAAAGATAATGTGGCATATTCAGAGGATAGCTTATAAAATTCATCAATAACCAAAGATGAGATAGAAAAACCAAGCCATAATGGCCTTCGCAGGTCACAAACTGCTTAACAATTGCCAAAATATCGTGCCACCTGGGTTTGAGGGTAGTGAGAGGCATACCTCTATCACAAATTATAATCTTTCTTGATGTGAATAGGAGCGACCATGGCAACTCATATACTTTGGAGTTTTTGAACCACCTTTACCCTGTGGCTGGTAGGCCTATAGCCGAACTTAGGAATCCCTCATTTATATCAAGCTGTATGTCTCCGACCTTAGCCCTGTAACCGTCAAAGGTGAGGGAGAATTGTTGGGCAACCGAAAGGTTAAAACCCTCAAATCTCTAGATAAACACCAGCCAACCATTATTTTCCAAATCTTCATGGGCATTGTTGAAAAGCAAGAGTGTTTGGATTCCATTAGGCTCTATATGCACCATAGGTGCCATAGGCAAGGCTACAGAGTGAGCCGGCTAAACGGGAAAAGGTTTGGACAGGGTAAACGTAGGATCGAGTAGCTCATAGACTTCCCCGAGACCAACAGAGCTAACTCAGGATAGGAGGGAGGCATTAATTCCCAAGTGTGCGAGGGTGGTGGAGCTAGATCAACCCATGCAAAAAAGTCATATCCAAATGTACAACTGACAACGGATATGGTGATTCAAATCACTGTTTCAATGTGTTAAAATCAAATGTCATTCAAACAATTAACGAAAACTATGGTAGGTGGATCCAAAAATTTGCACAAGTAATAGTATTTGCATGGTTTTAAAATCAAAACAACGTTTTGAAATCATCACCAAGGGTTCGATCCTAACAATTATGTGTTGTATGGTATGATTTCACCAAGGGTCTAAACATAATGTCAATGTGTTTTCATGAAACCAATGCGCTCAAAAAATCGATGAAAGACTATAACACATCAAACCACCAATGTATTAAGAACTCAATGACACTTATTATAATATCAACACAATATTATAAAAATGAAATCATACTAACAAATAAAAAATGTCAAATGAGTAAAATGTTTTGGTGTCTTGCCAACTAAGCGACTATAATTAAATTGGAAATGCAACGAACACATAGACAAGAGTGACCATAAAAATCTAGTGACGATTTTAATGGCATTGATATGACTTCAAAATCAAAGTTTTCACGCTTACAATCATGAAAACTAGAACAAAAGGCAGGTGTGCAAATGCACAAAATGACAGTGTTGTTTTATTCAAAAATTTGCGATGAGAATCAAGGGTTCCAAAACACTTGTGTAGGAAGCTTATAGAGATAGGATAAAAATGTGAAATGGCTTCCCTACTGATATCCCTATCTCATAAATATTTCAACCACACACACATTAAACCAAAATCCACAAAAGAGTTCTTCAAATCAAGTGTCCATAACTCACTGAGACATACATGTTCCCGATTTCTTCATAATAAATCCCTAACACACTCAGGAAGACATACCTTTACCCTGAATCTAAACTAATTTCCTAATCCCTAAACATATTGGATTTTTCCTCACAAGTACGCAAATGTGTGTATTGTCTTTGCACAGGTATCCACACTTTCCATCACTGCAGGTTGCGGGTCCCCACACTTTTCCTCATAAAATCGCGGACATACTCAAGGAATTCATGTATGAAACCCCTTCTCCTAAATCTTGGTGCCTACAAACTTCTTACTTCACTTGACTTCTTTGTGTTTGAGTCACTACATCATATTTCCAAGTTGTATTCTTAGGAGTGAATACACATAAGTTATTTTCCATGGACTCTCCTCTGTGTTCTAAAGAGAAATTTATTGATGACATGCAAACTCATAATGGCATGCAACTCACATGCAACTCACATGCAACCTGTTATATTATGTTTACTCCCACTTTAATTTTCCATGTAATAATTGATTATCCATCCAATAATTAATTATCTTTTGTTTACTGACACTTTACTTCGACATGCAACTTTGCTTAAGGGTAAACCAATATCAATAATTAATTATCCCCACAATAATTAATTGATATTTTTTGATAAATAGTTAATCTTTCAACAATCATTCTCAACAACTAATCTTTCAATAATTAATCCCTTGTTGCAACCACTTTGAGTCTTGACTAAAGCCTATAGAATATTCTTGAGGGTCCTCCAACTTCACAAATCCATATCTCCTCAATCGTGAGGAACTACATGGGCTAGGATCTCCAACCTTAGACTGATGGGATATGCCACATACAAATTTCCATTCCAACTATATATATATATATATATATATTAAAACCCAAATATATTGTGCAATTACACAACTTCATACAAAATAATAATAGGAATACTCATGGATCATACACAAGATAAACCCATAAAAATAAACACATGTATAAATACACAACATATAAATTAACACACAATTGATACTTATCTTTGATATAAGACCACCAACTGTCTACATACCTTCATCCTCCCATCCTTAGACCACGCTTCTCAGAACTATTAGCAGTGGGTCAACCCCAACCTGGGACTAAACTCTACCTAGGTAAAGGGATTTCTAACCAGGCGGAAGCTACATAGACAATAGGAAGTATTTATTCCTAGGTGCCAATTAAAACTAACATCCTACAGTCTCTCATTCCCCACATACCTATCCCACCACAGGAAGTGTGCCCCTTCTATTCTCAACATTCTTTTGGCTACCCAATTCCCTTCTAGGGCTTCAACAACATGATGAACATGAAGTCTCATAGAACTATAACTGCAGTTGGGATCCCTTAGGAAATTAATTCTCAACAATTCTCTCACCTGGAGAGATTTTCTAATAGGCCTAACAACCCTCCTCTTCATTCCATGGGCCTGACAACCTGCCTCTTCAACCAATCTCTTAAATCAAACAAGTACATGTTTAGATGAAGCCAACAACAAAATTCAGTTAAGGAACAGTACTAGCATGGGTATGAAACAATACTGGCTCAGGTAAGGTACAAGTATGCTACCCATGACAGGGGGTACCATGTACAACTCTATAAGTTCTTTCATGATACAAAGGTCAAATGATGGAGAAAAAAGAGTGGTGAATCGTGAATGGAAAGAATGGGAAGAATGGTTAAAATGGACTAGTTTTTCCCACATATAACTACATGCTCCATTAATGGCACATGGCCCTCAAGGAAATCATTCCTCTCCACTTGTAATTCATTACCCTTCACATAGGAACTTAGGATAACATGATTTTTATCCATACCTTAGTATTTTAGGAATAATATTATAATATTCCCTTAGAGATAATCCCTCTAGATTGCCCCCTTTCCTATGCTCTTATCACCCCCCCTTTCCCTTCCTAGTGGAGTTTAGTCCCTCATACTCTTTATGGTGGTTGGTCTACATGAAACAATGTATTTTATTAATGATATGAGTGTTTACATATACAAAAATAGGCTCACCGGCCTTTAGCATCTAGGCTCTCCAACCTAATAATCACATAAGCCTTCTCTCCTCTAATAACCTAGCTCACCATCATATAAAACATATTTACTTTTAAAATCAGGGCTCGGTCTTGGTGTGTTACATACCCCTCCCCTTATTTATGAACTTTCCTCAATGCAATATATGTACACATTTACCACCAAAATTTCAAAAACCTTCAAAAAGATGCGGGCATTCTGCCCGCATAACATTCTCGTGTTCCCAAGTTGCATCCTTAGGACCGTACCAGGTTCATTGGACCTTTACTAGATCTATGGCCTGACTCTAGAGCTGCTTGATCTTTCGGTCCAATATGCACACCAGATGCACTTGAAAAGCACCTTCTTGCTCCACTAAAATCACATTCCAATCAATAACATGATTCGCATCAGGTATATACTTTTTGAGCAACGATAAATGGAATACATTAGGAATAGACATTGATGCAGGTAATGAAAGAATATATGCTACAGGCCCAATCCTCTCTAGGATTTCAAACAACCCACAATAATGAGCTGCCAACTTTGAAAAATTTCCCAAATTTAGGGAACTTATGTTGTCCTTCACTTTCAAGAATACATGGTCACCCACTTTAAATTCTCTTTGAATTCTTCCCTTATTAGCATAGCTTTTCTTCTTGTATTGGGAAGCCTTTAAATTCTGTTTTATTTTTGACATCTTCTCTTCCATTTCCCTATGTAATTTTGGCCCAACCACTACTCTATATATTAAGTTGTCCCAACTTATAGGTGTGTTGAATATTCTGCCATAAAGTTCCTCAAATGGGCCCATATTTAGAGATGCTTGGTATCCATTGTTATAATCAAACTCTACCAAGTGTAGGTAGCCTTCCCATTTTTATGGTTTATCCATCACATACATCCTCAACATATCATCAATCACTTGATTCACCCTCTCTACTTGCCCATCAAATTCTAGATGATAAGTTGTGCTAAAATTGAAAATTTTTAAAAGTCCCTTAAATAATCCTTTCCAAAAGTTGGATGTATATTTTGGATCTTTGTTAGAAAAAATTGTCTTGGGTATACCATGCAGCCAAGAAAATTCTCTCATATAAATCTCAACAATGTTGTTTTCCTTATGAGTGAGATTTACTGTAATAAAATGGGTAGCTTTGGTAAGCTTATCCACCACTGCCATGATAAAATCATGTTTTTTTTTTTTTTTTCTGGGAAGATTGGTGTTGAAATCCATTATTGAAACTTCTCATTTACACTGACGAATGGGTAATGGTTGAAGAAAACTAGTTGGGTGTCTATGCTTAGCCTTGACCTTTTGACACTCCAAACATTTGGCAATATACTCAACAACTTCCTTCTTCATGCCTGACAAATAATATTGGCTCTTTACAGCTCCAATAGTTTTCTAGTACCCTGGGTGCCGAATATAAGGTACATTATGCATTTATTTAAATATCAGATCCTTCAATTCCTGGGAATTTAGTACATAAATTATGCCTCTGTACATGAGAATTTCATCATTTCCCAGCTTGTAGTCTTCAACTTTCTGCTGTAAAATACCTCTTTGTAATTTTGTTACTATTTCCATGTATTTCAAATCTGATTTTGCAGCCTCCAATATTTTGTCCTGCAAACATGATTGGTACACGATGATGATTGTAGCATTGAACTCATGCACCCTTCTGCTAATTGCATCAACTACCTTTTTCTCTTTCCCTTTGATATTATTTATATCAAAGTCATATTCACCAATAAATTATAACAACCTACATTGTTTGGAATTTAGAGATCGTTTTTAAAATAAATATTTCAGACCATTATGGTATGTTCTCAAGTCGAAACTTTTCCCCATGAGGTAGTGCCTCCACATATTCAAGGCATGCACTATGGCTACCAAGTCCAAATCATTTGTATCATAGTGTGTTTCATGCTCCTTCAACTTCGTTGATTCATAACATACAACATATCAATTTTGACTCAGGACTCCACCAAGTCATTCTTTACATGAATCAATGCATACAATGAATTCTTCATTTGGATAAATGATCCTTAGTATTGGAGTGTTGGTTAGTAAATGATTCAAGTGTTGGAAAATATTTTCAAATTCCATTATCCACTGAAAATTCACACCTTTATTTTGCAAGGAAGTGATCGGGTGTGTAATCTTTGAGAATCCTTCAATAAATATTCTATAGTATCCCACAAGGCTTATGAATGATATAACCTTTGTCACATTCTTAAGTACTGACCATCCTCTAATGGACTCAATATTTTCTGGATCCACTACTATCCCTTGTTCTGAGATGATATGTCCCAGATAATGGATTTTCTTATGATAAAATGAAAACTTTCTCAATTTGAAATACAATTGATTATATATTAATACCTATAATACAATCCTCAAGTGTTTTTCATGCTCTTCCTCCAAATTGGAATATATAAGAATGTCATCTAAAAATACAATGACAAAGTTATCTAAGTATTATGTGAAAATACCATTCATTAAACTCATGAAGACAGTTGGTGCATTTAATTCTTACCTGATGATAACCTAACCTGAGATAAATCTTGGAGAATATTTTCCATTCTTCAACTAATCAAAGAGGTCATCGATCCTTAGCAAAGGATACTTATTCTTCATAGTTACCTTGTTCAACTGACTGAAATCCATGCAAAGTCTCAATGTTCCATCCTTCTTCTTCACCAATAATATTGGGGCACCCCAAGGTGACACACTTGGGCACATATACCCCTTCTTTAGAATCTCTTCAAGTTGCATTTGCAACTCCTTCAGTTCTGGTGTACTCATCCTGTAGGGGGTCTTAGATATTGGAGCTACTCTAGGAATTAGATTGATGGAGAAATCAATGTCTCTTTTAGGGGGTAATCCCTATATTTCTTTAAATACATCATCAAAATCCTTTAGGACTGCATAATCTTCAATATTTGACACCTTATATTTAGGTGTCTCTTCCATATGAGCTGTAAATATTTGACACTCTTTCCTATAACTTTTCTTCAACTACAATGTTGATATTTCTCTGACAGTTATTTCCCTAGGAATTCCTTGTAATGTCCTTAGTTTCCCTTCTCTATCCCAATAAGTGAATGATTTCTTATAACAATATAGGATAGAATGGTGTTGGTACAACCAGTACATACCAATTAGACAGTCATAGGAACCTAAAGGAAATATTTTCAAATCTAGATTGACATCCTTGTACAGATACCACGTACAGCTCCAGAAGTGCATGTATGATGTATCATACATGCACTTCTGGAGTTGTACGCGGTATTGACTTCATACATCAAAGATATAGCACTTATGCATCCTTGTAAATCCACTTGTAATTCATTCCCCTTCACATAGGAACTTAGGATAACATGAGTTTTATCCATAACTTAGTCTTTTAGGATTAATATTATAATATTCCCTTGGAGACAATCCCTCTAGATTATCCCCTTTTGTAGGCTCTTAGCCACCCCCCCTTTCCCTTCCTAGTGGAGTTTAGTCCCCCATAATCTTTATCGTGGTTGGTATACACACAACGATCTATTTTATTAATGATATGAGTGTTTACATCTACAAATCTAGGTTCACTCGCCTTTAGCATATAGGATCTCTATGTTAGGGACCTAACCCCTCACGTGGGTAGAATAATATATTTCCATGTAATAAAGGTCAATATTAATAAGTCCTAGCAATAAGTAAGAATAATTCGAATGCAATAAGACCTAATAGAAGCTTCCACTTCTAGAAGGATATTCCTCTAGATGGTTTTTTTGATAGACATATTTAGTATAAATAGGACTCAAGGGTATGATAACTTTTATCTTGGATATTATTGTACTAGTGCTCTTTTGTGTTGGAGGTTTCCCCTTCTAAGAGGAAAGTGAACATTTCTCTTAGTAATCAAAGTTCTCTTTCTAGTGTTATCATACTATCATTTTGGTATTATTGTGGTGTTGTTTTTGTTATATTGTTGTTCATATTCCATTTCTAGCTATTTATTTCTGTTCTGCATAATGTTTTATATCTGGAATATTACAAGTGGTATCAGAGCACCTTCCTCAGAAGAAAATTGTGGTTTAATTTTTTTCAGGGTAGAGACGTATTCTGACATCTTTAAGCTACAGATATCAATTGTTACACACATAAACTTGTGGTCGATGATTCATACATGTAGGAAATACAAGAGGTACTTAAGCACACATCTGTTGGCCACCCTTGTAACCCCTGTTGGTAACCCTTCGAGTGGTAGCACATCAGAAAACACCTGTATATGGATTGAGCTAGATCTCCTGAAACCATCCATAGATAAACCAATTGGCCTCCTGACTTTTATAGTGCCACCGAGAATAACACTCAGGAAGATACTCTCTAGTACCTGGGAAGTTAGGTAGTACAACTACGGGCACAATCTAGCCTCCTTAGTTTGTTCCTTGATATATTAGGTCGAGCACTACTATTGGACTCTGCATGTATATCAAAGATCTATAACACAGGGAAAACCCTTTTCTGTAGAACCCCTGAATACCTAACCCTTGGGAAGGAAACAAAAACAGAACAAATAAGATCTATTATCGTGCAACTGTGTCTCATGCATACGAGTTGCAAAATTACTACACATTTATTCCTATTAACCATTTCGGAATTTCATCACTGCAGTATTCTTCAGATTGGAGTCTAGATCTTGTTGGCCCAATTATTTGATACCTTTTCCATTGTATTTATCTCTTCACCCTTATCGCAGTCATACCTATCATTTTTCAACAAATTTTTTTTTGGAACCAACCCCCTTCCAGCACCCTTATTTGGGATTTACCTCGTTGGATTCAACTTGTCTCCCTTATCGTTGTGATACAATTCACCCATAACCTATTTTTTGTGTGGTCCCACCAACCCATTTTCGTGTTCCCTCGTCATCATGGCCCATACCCGTAGCCAAGACTTGGAAGCTTGCTTTAGTACCTTTCACTCTAATTTCACAAAAACCCAACAAGAAGTGCGACAAATCAGTGCCAATATTATCTCCATCAATCAAAAAATGCATTCCTCCATAGTTGCCTCAATCGCTACCTGAATCATGGAACTCAAATAAGACCTCAAACAATACATGACTACCCATTTTGAATTGGTCACTACAATGATCTTCACCAAGCTGCATATCCTTGCAGATCTTGCCTTATCTGACCCACCCTTGTATACCAAAGGTGAAAATTCCTCTCATTCCCATAATTTTCATCCCCATCACTTTCAGCGTTACCTACACCTTCTGCATGTGGATGTGACCAAATTTGATGGCTCAAATCCCATTGTCCGGGTAGCTCAAATGGAAAATTATGTATCTTTGTATGGAATTACGGATGAGTTGGCCAAACTCTGATATGGTGTTCTCCATCTAGATCAAGAACATTGGAAATGGTGGCAATGGAGAAAAAATGTCGTCCAAGGGTATGTGGCTTGAACACACTTTGTGGCAGAGATTTATGAACACTTTGACACTGACACCAACCATTTAGGTCATTTGAAAAATTTGAAACAATATGGCACAGTGGAAGACTTTATAGCTTCTTTTGAGTGACTGGATTTTTGTGCAGAGGGCATGTATGATGAGTTTTTCCTAGAATTTTTTATCAGTGGCCTCAAGGATGAGATTCCTTCCCTTGTCCTCATGGCTCCACCTTAGAGTTGAGTAGATGCCACTAAAATACATAAGGAAGGACAATAGGTTGTCTCTTCTCAAAACTAAAAACCCTCCTTTATTCCTCTGACTAAACTAGTAACTCCCACTCCTCCTTCTACTCCACTAAAGATACAGAAATTGACCAGGGCCAAAATGGACGAACTCCAACTCAAATACCTTTATTATAATTGTGATGACAAACATTTTTCAAGACACAAGTGTAAGGAACAAAATATTTTTATGGCCATCTTGGAGGATGTTTTGAAAGAAGATGGTGAGTCTCCCCTTATGTCTGTGTCAACTGAACCCACTAACTTAACCCCTCCCTTAGACCCTCCCGAAGTAGAACCAGTCATTTCCCTAAATTCTCTCATTGGCTTCTCTGCTCCCCAAAGCCTCAAGGTAATTGGTTACATCAAGCATATGAAGGTCATCATTCTTGTTGATAGTGGAAGCACCCATAATTTTATTCATCTCCACATTTCTTAAGAAACTAATTGCCATATCCGGGAAGTCAATAATTTTCAAATCATGATTGCCAATGGAGGGTCCATGAAATGTGGAGGGTGTTGTTAAGGTCCTAACCCGCACATAGGTAGATCAATGTATTCAGATGTAATAAAAGTCAATATTAATAAGACCTTTCAATAAAATAGAATAAGGCAGATGTAAGAAGACCTAAT
>JZKD02S2080147.1:442090-464757 GCA_000966675.3 Picea glauca
ATTGTTTTTAAGGGGGTGGACATGTTAAGGTCCTAACCCGCACATAGGTATATCAATGTATTCGGATGTAATAAAGGTCAATATTAATAAGACCTTTCAATAAAATAGAATAAGGTAGATGTAAGAAGACCTAATAGAAGCTTCCGCTTCTAGAAGGATCTTTCTCTAGATGCTTCTCTTAATTAGTATAAATAAGGGTCGAGGGTATGAAAAAACCTAGCTTGGATATTATTGTAACAGAGAGCTGCTTGACTGGAGGTTGCCCCCTCGAAGAGGCCTGTGAACATTGCTATCTGATTCAAAGTGTTATTTATGTTGCTATTTCGTCTATCATTTCTGTGTATTGTGAAGATTATGCTGGATATTTTACTGTTATTCTGTCATTTCTAGCATTTCATTTCTGTTCTGCATATTTTATATATCTGGTATCTTGCAGGTGTTGTGAAAATATGTGTTTCCAAATTGGTGAATACCACTTGAAATATCATATGTTTTCTATCGACATGGGTGGTTGTGACATTGTGTTGGGTGCAGAATGGCTAAGGACTTTGGGTCCCATTCTCATGGATTTTAAGGAATTAACCATGCAATTCGACCAAGAGGGTAAAAAATATAAGTTACAAGGCATCACTTTTGGTTCCCAGGATATATTTAGTTCCCATCTCATGGAAAAAATGCTAAAAAAAGGTCATTATGGCATTATTTCCTAACTCCATGCCATACACACAACTGATACACCCTCTGTGTCACGGGACCTTCAATCCATCCTCTCTAAACATAAAGTGGTTTTTTACACTCCCCAAGGACTCCCTCCTTCCCATGGTGTTCATGATCATTCCATTCCCCTTGTCCTAGGCATCGTTCCTCCCAATATCCGTCCCTATCATCACCCATTTTCCCAAAAAAATGACATTGAGAAAATTGTTCAAGAATTTCTCAACACAGGTGTTATCCGCCCTAGTATGAGCCCCTACTCTTCTCCTATGGTCATGGTCCTTAACAAATAAGGTTCTTTGCACATGTGTCCTGAATTTCTCTCCCTCAACAAACTCACCATTAAAGACAAATTTCCCATCCCTGTCATTGATGACCTCTTAGATGAATTGAGTGGTGCCCAGTTCATTACTAAACTTGATCTTCATTTTGGCTAGCACCAGATCCATATGAAAGAGGAAAAAAATTCTAAGACTGCATTTATAAATCATGAGGGCTACTATGAGTTTTCAGTCATGCCCTTTCGCCTACGTAATGATCCATCCACTTTCCAAAGCCTCGTGAATCATGTCTTTCGTCCTTTTCTCCATCATTTTGTCTTAGTTTTCTTTGATGATATCCTCATCTATAGTAAAACCTGGACAACCCATATTTCTCATGTGGATCGAGTTCTACATCTCCTCTCTCATCACCAACTTTTCCTCAAACAATCTAAATGCTCTCTTGTCACCTCGGAAGTCGAGTACTTGGGTCATATTGTTGGCAATGTCGGATTCAAGGTGGATCCTAAAAATATTGAAGCTATGCCATATTGACCTCACCCAAAGACTCTCAAAATGTTTTGTGGATTTACGGGTTTAATAGGTTATCATCGCAAGTTTGTTAATAATTATGGAAAGATTGCATCACCTCTCACTGCACTCCTTAAAAATAATTCTTTCACTTGAACTCCAACAACTTCTTGAGCTTTTCAAACCTTGAATATGGCCATGTGCACCACTCCAGTCTTGGCCCTTCCTGATTTCACAGAGACCTTTATCCTTGAATGTGATGCTTATGGGAAAGGAATTGGTGTTGTCCTTCTGCAAGAGGGTTGGCCTTTAGCCTTAACCATCAAACAACTGCCCGAGAGAAATTTGGGCAAATCAATCTATGAAAAGGAAATGTTGTCTATTTTGCATGTCGTGGATCTTTAGCTTCCTTATCTATTTTGAAAATGCTTCCAAATTAAGACCGATCATCAAAGCCTCAAATATTTTCTGGAACAATGCCTTTCCTCCCCAGAGAAATACAAATGAGTGACTAATATCTTTGGATATGATTATGATATCATTTAAAAAAAAGGCAAAGACAATGTGGTTGCTGATGCACTTTCCAAAAAATATGAATATGAAGGGTCCCTTTTTTCTCTCTCTTTCATTGTACCAGATTGGCTCCAATTTGTTCATCAAGAATGGCTATGCTCCTCATAGGCTTCACTTTCATCACTAGGCTTTCTACGTTAGCTTGTGTGTTGTATGGTTGTGGCGCACTAGCTTAGGAATTATGGGCTTGGTCTTCCGCCTGCTACATCCCTTTTTTGTTGTTGTAATGGGCACCTGGGTGATGATTTGCCTACAAGGCATGGTCTCGCAGGCTTGGTGCTAGGATTTGTACATTGCATGGCTTTCTTGGTTCTCAGTCTTGAGCTCTGCATGGGAGATCAACTCCATTACTAGGGGGAATGAGCGTAAGGTTTAAGAGAGTTTTGGAGTGTTACTCCATTACTACAAATAAACAGTGACACACACCACTACATTTTCTACAAAATATTCAAGTGGACATTACAAAAAGAAAATATCAAATCTTCTCAGGGATCATGGAAAGTACCATAATTCCCATAAAGCTTCTGTAGGCAGACTTGAGAACTAGCGAGGCATTGCAACACACTTCAGTTTCACAGGCAAATCTATTGAAGACTATGTCGTTGGGTTAACTGGAACAAATAGGTCCATTCCTGCTAGAGTCATATTGCATCATCATTACCAGTACCCAAAATTTGCACAAGTGGGTCGACAATTTGCCTCCTAGTCCAGTCCAGCGGACAAAGGTGCGACAGATGCTTCTGAAGATGGTTTTTTTTTTAGCTGGAGCCCCCCGCTAACTCCACAGAAGCTCATGCCGATCCTTATTTATTTGAAGTAGAATTTAACAATTCATCATTGTTGTATCAAACTGTTTTGAGGTGTAAAGACTATGAATTTCCCTCTTCACTTGAACAATGGCTTGCTGAAGGCAATTGTTGAGTACATTTTTATGCTTCCTTTTTGCTCTATAAACCACACTTTTGCCTCTATTTCCATCCATTTTGCCTTCATTTCATTCCATATTTTCCATAAAACAACTTATGCAAGGTATATTTATCATTCTTTGGCTTAAGAATTGAGTTTTCTAAATTTTGGCATTAAAATTTAAAATTTATCAGAAATTATGGGATTTGACTAAATCCCTTAATTGCTCCTAGGTTTGTGTACTTGTAGGAAACCTGGGAAAAATATAAGACTTGGGTCATGTTCCCTGATGTACAAGGATGGATAATGAGCTTTCAACTTCAATATTTGAGCCTTCCAGATGTCCGGTCAATGTTGGTCAAACAGGGCCACTTCAACAGAAAATACCCTGTTTTAGCCTTAAATCATGGACAATTTTGGATTTTTGTGGGATTTGGCCATATATTATGGATATGAAAGAGGCATTCGACCTTCCTAGGATATTATGGATCTGATCATGATATTTAGGAGATTTATTATCATTTTTAGTTTTGAAACTCTTGTATAAATACTCTTAAGCATAGACTAGTAAGACAATCTTGATGTGAATGAAGAAACTTTGAGTTTTGCACTCTTGAGATCAGTTCTGTGTTTGTTCCTGTTAATGATATGATATGATGTGAATGCTGCTGGAGCTCTTTCTTAGCTGAGACAACTCAAGTGTACCACTGAAGCATTGGAGGGCTCCCTTTGCCAAACTAGTACACTCTTTCTTTATGTTTTTTTCAAGTAATCTTTGATACATGTTTTAGATCAAATCTTCCCATATCTGATTTTTATTCATATTTTTTTGTAGTTATATGAATTCCATAGCTAAGTCATATGCTTAATTTTTCAAAGCCTTACTCATATTGTGAATGATTTCTTTAATAAGAATTCAATGTTCAGTTTGCCTTCAAGCATTAAGATAGTCATGAATGCTTTTTGAGTTATTTACACTTTTAGTACTTTTGATTTAATTTGATGATAGTTTCTAATGAATGAATGTAAGAAGACAATGAATGGATCTCTTGAATAATAGTTTTGTCCTTCTAGCATTTTGATAAGTCTTAGAACTAGTTCGAACATCTCTTGAATGTTTACTGTTGATACTCTTTAGGAAAACAATTGTTGATTACTGTTATGAGATCTATAAATAGGACTTCTGAACATAAGTTTAGCATCTCTTCCATATTCATCTCTTAGAATAGGTTTTGGTTTATCTCCATTAAAGATAAAATCTACCCTAAATCCATATACTTTGGATGTGCCTCCAAGTCTTACAAACACCGGATTGACAATCATTTGTACTCTAATTTACATCAGTAGATTGGCATCTAACATTTTTGTGCCGTTGTCGGGGAGGCATATTTAGAGATAAAAAAAAACATATATATATTCATAAAAAAAAACATAGCGTAGAATTAATTTTCAGTTGTGTTTCTTTATGTCTAAACTTAGGGATGATAAAGGTATATTTTTAAAACAAAACCCCCCCAAAACTAATCAACCACCTGTAGGAGCAGGAACATCTACAACTAAAAAACATGAATCTACTACACCAACTGCTGGAAAAATCACTTTGGAAGAATTAGAGAAAAAACAATGTTCGGGACAAAGATTAACTCTCATAGAAAGACAAGTTATATTAGATCATGAAGTAAATAAGAAACAAATACAATCAGAAATATCTTCTGTAGGAAAGAAAAAAGAAAAGAAAACTATTTTTGAACAAATAGGACAACCTCTTTTTCCAACAGAAATATCTGACTGTACAACATAAAACTTCTTTGCAATGTCAGAAGTTGATAGACAAGGGAGAGAATGGAAAGATAATTATAAAGGAAAATAAATGAAGAAAGAGGAAGGAAAGAATGAGAGGATAGAGAATCACATCGAGAAGAGACAAGAGGAGGAGGAAATGATGAAGAGGAGGAAGAAGAACATGCTGCATTTGCATTTCCTATAGTTGATACACCAACTCTTTTAGGAGACGACATAAAAATGAAGAATATTCCTCCCTCTGTTCTTCCAAATTTCTTTGGCTTGTCTACTGGATACCCTGATGCTTTCATGTTTTAATTTTACATCGTTTTTCGAACATATGGATATACGAATGATGCTCAAAAACTTCGTTTATTTCCTGTAACTTTGAAAGGATATGCATTAAAATGGTTCATGGGGTTGGGAGAAGCAACCATAGTATACTGGGATGACATGAAAAAGAAATTTCTTACAAAATATCAGCCCTATTGTAAGTCCAAAGACTCTAAAGAAGATATCTTTAAAATGTCTCAAAGTGAAGATGAAAGCTTAGAAGAATATCTAGAAAAATTTATCTATAATATGCATAGATCTAAGCAATCTAATCTTCCTTTAGATGTCATTCATACTATCTTTTTGAAGGTAATTTCAGATGAAAATTTGGAGGATCTTAATTTAATGGGGGTAGGGGATATTTCTCACCTTCCTTTCCCAAAAATTTCTGAATTATGTAAGAAATATTCAAGAGGAAAATTTAAAAGAGGAGGAGGACAAAGAGATATTGTGACAAAATCAACTAAATCAATTTCCAATGGTGTTACTAAATCAGAATTAGGGAATCTGTTTGAGAGCTTTAAAACTAATATTATGAACACATTTGGTTCACAAATTGACACAATGAAAGCTAAACATAATCAATAGGAACAAGATAAAGCATTAGCCATCTATTGTCCTAAATGTAGAAAAAAACATGCACCGAGAGAATGTCCTTTAGACAAAATTCAAGTTTGTGGATTATGTACAGATAATCATGCCACTGATGATTGTACAAGGTTAAAAGAACTACAAGCTACTCACATAGAATAAGGACAAGGAATGGAATCTCTTTATTACTTAGCAACAAGGAAGCCTTGGCAGCCACATTTCACAGGTATGTCTCAAAAATTTTCTCCTCAATTTTCTCAACAATTTCCTCAGAATTTTCAAACTCCTATTAAAAATTCATGGAATGCACCCATGCCTTGGAAAACATGGCCTCCTCAGCAGAGTCAAAACCAACCTCCTCAAGGTTGGCAAGGATATGCTCAAGGAAATCATCCATACCAACAACCATACCAATAGCCATACCAACAACCATATCAACAACCATATCAACAGCCATACCAACCTTTTCCTTATGAATAGTTCCAGCAGAATCAACCACAAAATTCATATTTTTAGTCATAACAACCTGCACCACAACTAATCAAACCACAACAACTCTAGCTACCATCTAACCAACCTCCACCCAGACCAACTCAATTACCATCACAACCAATCTCCAATCCTAATAATAAAGTGGAAAAACCCATGCATAACATTGAAGAAGGACCATTATACTCAATCCTCCCTCTTCAAAATATCCACTTAAGGTCTGGTAAAGTTCTACCAAAGGATTCTCCTTTCATCATAGAAAAAAATTTGAAAAAAAGGAGATTCCTAGCACAAAAAAGCTACCAATAGACAATCAAATCCAGAGGGGTAAACCATTAAATATCCAAACACCTCCTTTTCCAGAAAGGTTGGTTAAAGAGAAATTACCAATCTCTCTTCCTGATTTTGATGTCTTAGATGAATTAAGAAATGTCTATTTGAAAATTCCTTTATTGCAAACTATTAAGGATATCCCAATATATACAAAATAAATTAAGGAATTATGTTCAAAGAAAATTAACAAAATAAGGAAGGATCCACCAACAACTCATGTAATTGGAAATCTAGCAGGCCTAATGTCAAATACCATTTCAATCGAAAAATATGTTGACACAGGAATTCCAATGGTAACCATAACAATCAACAATTTTTCAATCTCTAAAACATTAATTGACTTAGGAGCAGCTATCAATGTGATGACATTAGAGACAATGATACATTTAAATCTGCAAAATCTGTGACCAACCACTATGGTCTTAGAATTAGTTGATAGATCTAAAGTAGTTCTTGAAGGTATGCTTGAAGATATCACAGTTTCTTTGGATTCTTGGGAGTATCCAGTAGGTTTCCTGGTCCTTCAATTAAAATCTAATCTAGGAGGCCATCCATTGATCCTTGGAAGACCTTGGTTGGCCACAGCAGATACTTTCATCGATTGTAGAACAGGGAATATGATTATCCCACATGGAACTGAAAGGAAACAAATCACACTTTATCCTCCTTCTCAAAAGCCTTATGTAATAGATCAATTACCTTGGCTTGATGAAACAAAGCAACAACAGGAAGAAGTAATTCAACCTATATTAAGTATTAATCAAGCCTTTGATTTTAGGGAGGAAAACAATGAAGATCTATTAGACTATTTCATTTCTAAACCAGATATCTCAAAAGAATTAAGAGACGCAAAATACATTGCTGCAGATGAGATCTTATGACAAAATTTTCAAGAAAATTTCACAATTCATTCTTTAGAGTCGGCATTTAGTGACATTTTTCCAGTTATCTCTATGGAAAATACTCAAAGAAAGATAATTGAAATTAGTCCTGGGAAATACTTGAATATTGGCACAAATTTTGAACCATCCCAGGAAGAATAATTAATTGCACTATTGAAGAAATATCATAAAGCATTTGCTTGGGAATATACTGATATGCAGGGGATTCATCCTGAAACATGCACTCATCATATCTACAGAGATGATAACATAAGACCACTCAGAAAACCACAACAAAGAATGACTCCAATATTGAAAGAGGTAGTCAAAGAAGAATTACAAAAAATATTAAAGGTAGGATTCATCTACCTTATCTTTGACAGTCAATGGGTTTCTCCATTAGTTGTTGTGCCTAAGAAAAATGGGAAGTGGAGAATTTGTGTAGACTATAGAGAATTGAATAAAGAAACACTTAGAGATCATTTTCCATTACCATTCATAGATCAAGTCTTAGATTCACTAGCTAGGAAAAAATATTTTTCCTTCCTAGATGGATTTAGTGGCTATAACCAAATCAGTATAGCATTAGAGGATCAGGAAAAAACTACTTTTACATGCCCATGGGGTACATATGATTATAAGGTATTACATTTTGGTTTATGTAATATTTATAACTCTAAATTGCACCACACATGCTTACCTGGCATCAGGCCAACTCATATCCCTTCTTTGCCAAAACTCTACTGAGCAACTCTTTGAAAATCCTCTTCTGTAAAGGTCCATGTGCCCTAACCCATTACTGCACGCGTGTACACACTGGCTGACTCACAACAACATGCGTGTACCTACAAAAGCATGAAAGAAGAAAAGTTGTCGATAGGACAAAAATCTTTGGATCAGTTAACTGAAACTCCCGGCATGCATGGCCAAGGGTTCGTCCAAACCCCTAGCTCCTTCTAGCCTATAAAAGAAGGGGTAGGGGTACCATTTAAAGGAGGAAAAAATATAGCAAAGAAACTCTTCCCATTTACATATTCCGTTGTCCCAACCCTTTAGCCTTTCATCATGCCAAAGGAGATTTAACACAAAGCAGTTGAAGGATAGAAGAAGAGGAGTCCAGGATCAGGTTCAAGGAGCGGTGGTCGGTCTCAGCTTTTGTAAGTTAATTCACTTTACGTAATAAAAAGAATTCTTTTCCCGTCCCAATTCATGAGTTGTCTATGATTCGATTAGTTTATGTTTGATTTCTAACCCTTGAGTATAGAAGTAGCATGCATGCATAGTTGTTGTTTGTCTTGAGTGCAGGTCATCTTTGGAAGGAGCAACACAAACAAGTAATCAAGCACAACGAAGGATCTACATCGAACACCAGTAATAAGGTAGGTGGTCCTTTTCCATGCATTTACTGAGAAAACGGGATTTAAATCTTGGGATATAGGTAAAAAAGTAGTTTCTATTCAGTCAAATCTGCATGCAAAGTCTAACCCTAACTTGCTAGTCCGTAGGGTGTTTTTCGCAACAACAGAATTGGCGACCATACTGGGGAGAATACTCTGTAGGGTTCCTGGATTTATTTAAGTTTTTGGGTAGTTTAAAGACTAGGTTTTCTGTTTTTTCTTTGCCTGTCTTTTCTTTTTCCGTAAGGTCTGAGCTAGCAGGGAGTCTGGTTTTCCATACTAGCTTTCCCTGACTTTTGCTTGACTATATTTTTTGGGACACATAGAGGTACACGTGGCCTGCAGAAGGCCTGAACCCGTGAAGGCCTATCCTATGACATATCGTGTGTGAACGCTATCTGTAGAGATAGAAATAGTGTGTAGGAGTTCAGATAACCTTAGAGGCAGTCCTCCTCTTCCTTGTCAGAATCACATTCTCAGGGGGTTTTATGGAATCCTGTCTCAGTCTTGCTTGTTAACAGTCCTATCTCAAATTGCTTTTTTTTTGCCTTATTATTTTTCCTTACATTATTTGTTTTTTCTATTAGAAAGAGTATCCAAGCCTTCAAGGGATCCTGGTTATCAATACCAGAGGCCACTTCTTGGTCTGGACTTCCTGTTTTCATATTTTTTCTTAGAATTTAGATATACACGTGACCTGCACAAGGTCAGCTCGCGTGTACACGCTCTCTGTCTCTGGTCAACACGCGTTTGCACATGTGTTGTTTGAGTGATAGTAGCATGCTTATACATGCTACTTTTTGTTCCGGGTGGGGAAATCATCCCCTCCTTTGATAATAAGTATTCCTCTCAGGTGTTTGAATCTATGTTTGAATAGTCAGTAGCTTAGGCTTCATCTTACCCTTAGCCTACTTTTTCTCAGTTAAAAGTTAACAGAAAAATAGAAAAAAAAAATTGTTTTATGGTTTTTAGACAAGCGTGAGAGTCATTTTTTTTTCAATTTCTTTTGTGTGATTCTTTAATCTAATTCTTTGCAACCTACGCTTTAAGACATAATTTCTTTTCTTGGTTTTTTGCTTGTCGGTATTTTCCCTTTCTTGCTTTACTAGCACGTAAATAAATAAAAAAACTCTTTTCATTTTCTTCTTTGGTTGAAGAGTGTGTTTCCACATCATTAGCTAGGGAAAAGTATTTTATTTCGTAAGTTTTTTCATTTCACTTATATCATAAGTAGCTCATAGTCGAGCAAAATTCCTTTGAGTTTGCTGTCCAAAATCTTAGAAAAATTAAAAATCTTTCTTTGTGAAAAGTTGTTGAAATTTTTCATTTAGTAAAAGTTTTTTGTTTCCATCTTTTTCATTCATTTTTGATTTCGTCTTTTACACATCATTAGTTTCACCTCCATACTCCTTGACGTAAGACAAATCCATAAAATCAACGCTAATTTTTAAATCTACTAGAATTTTATGTTTGTAGGGTTCACAAACTAATTCAGGACTAGGGCCTTCGATTATGATGGAGAGGAAACTATTCAAGGCCATTCAAAACCAAAGATTAGAGTCTAAGATGAGGAGTGTCTAATTCCAGTTTCATGGAATTTATCTGGGACCCCCCTCTAACACAGGGGATAAACACGAGGTTGCGTGCAGAAAGATATCGGGGATAACCCCTCCAAAGCCGGACCAATCGTAGTGGAGAACACATATAGAGGGCTTGTTTTGGGATTCCTTTGTTTTCATTTTCCACGGGGCTTCATGGGTATCGAATCTGTTTGAGGTCCTCAGTTGTCTTCTGAACCATTTTCTCTCAATACCCTTGACAGGTTCTGGGCTTGATACCCTGCTCATTGTGGTCTACCCAACTTTTGACTGTACCCGTTTGGTGACTGTTTGTGTGTTGGAAACCTAGTTGCCAATATTTTTAGGGACATACACAGGTGACTCTGAGGGTATACCACGGTACCTAGGACAGACATCGGGCCACGCTTTTCAGAGTATACCCAAAGGGTTCTTTCATGTTCGAGTTGCACTTGGACCGATAAGTTGCTCCAGTGTTGGTTGTTGTAACTGTTCTTCCAAATAGTTTAGTGATTGCTTGTCTTATCTCTTAGGGGATTCTTTTTAGTGTGTGTTACTTTTGAACATTTATAATACCTTAGAGTCTTGGATCTTCTCACACAGTGGAGGATCCCGAGCTCCACTAGTCATGAAGGCTTCTTGGCCTACCATCGGTTACACTGGAGCCACCCCGACCACCATTAAGGCAGAAGCTAGACCAACAAGGGTCTTTTGAAGTGACTAGGTTACAAACCTTTGTGCCTGAAAAAATCCCAGAGGAATCAACCGTTTTGAACCTTGAAGCAACCGCTCTTGGTTTAATTGAAACCCTAACCACTGATATCTTGGCACCGTTTATTGTACCAATCCAATTTCACGAATGCCAGACAGTGCCTCACATAGCAATGGAAACAAATGTTGTTACTCCTTCTGGGATTTCATCAATTCCCATCACAGTTTCCACCACAGGAGAGTCATCTCCTAACCTACCATTGTCAGTCCGAGCCACCATGGTCTCGGCTGCAACTACGTCACACAGTGGAACGAACCCATCTATGGTCACGGCCACAACCCCCTTCACACCTAGTGCGACAGGCCCTCCATTCTCATACAGTATGCCTAGTTCATGTACAAGTCTTGTACTAACCTACTCCACTTTACAGACTTCGGGTCTGGGGGTAGGGAGCTCTAGCGCTCCTCTGCAAGGTCACCTTGGGGGAACTCCTATCCCTTTTAATGCTTTTCCTTACGCAGGAGGTCATATCCATCCTTTGTCCCCTTCGCTTGGTGGTCTGCATCAGTAATCCATCGGACAACCTACACACCATAGTTTATTTGGAGCCGGGAGTCAGGGACCACCTGCGCATAGTATGTCGGTAGGTTCGACACCATTTTCTTGGAACAGAATGTTTGGTAACAACACTTTCTCATCCACCTCTTTCCCATCCGGGGGAAACCCCATTTTTGGACAATCTACTCCTGCACAGGGTACTATTCCTGTGTAGGGAGCACACATAGTAGGACCTTGGAATTCAAGACAAGTATCCATTCCCTCCAATGGAATGTCATTCTTGGGTAATTCTTTCAACAATCAATGGAACCCCAGACAGACTACTATGCCTCTCCCCATAGGACCGGCATGGGGTAATCCTTCCCAAAGTCCTTCGAATAAAATGCATGCCCAACACTCAATGTCCTTTTTGGGAAATCAGCCGATGATGTCTCCACAGATGGAAAATCCTTACGCTGGTCAGAGCCATGGTTTCTACTAGAATTTGGGCCAGCAGCCAAACTTTTCCTGGAAACCTCGTGCCAGTAAAACTCCAGGACCCATTTTCCCAGGTTATCAGCAGCAACCCAAACTACCATTCCTAGCGACTTTACACTTTCCAGATTTTACAAGGTTGTTAAATGATCCTATTTGTCACGATCCATGTTGGCCTTCTATGCCGACGAAATTTCCTTCGGATATTCCAAAGTTCGAGGCCAAGCCTAATGAAGATCCAGGTGATCATGTGACTACCTTTCATCTTTGGTTCTCATCTAACTCATTAAAATATGACTCCGTACAGTTGTGATTGTTTCAACGTACTCTTATTGGGAATGCTGCGAAATGGTACATCGAGATCGATCGCTCAAGATACTCTTCTTTTGGCAAACTGGTGATGGCCTTCCTTAACCATTTCCAGTTACCTATGAGATACGACACTGGCATAGAGATTCTCACCAATTTTGAACAGATAACAACGGACCATATCTCTGATCATATCTGAGAGTGGAGACGTCAGAAGAATTTAATCAAAGTACCAGTCCCACTAGAATTCCTACTTGAGTGGTTCCTTAAGTCTTTGGTCCCACAATTATCCAAAGACGTCACGACTTCCAGATTTTTCTCCGAGGAATATGACATCATGAGGGATCAATAGTTTGAGCTCATCTATTCTCAGTCTGGTTTATTATACAACATCTTTCCAGATGTGCCACATTTGATACTGGATAAAACTAGACAGAGAGTTGGACCACATGCCGATGGTATTGTTGATTCAGCACAAAACAAGCCCGCTGAGAAATTGAGAAAACAATTGCAATGGTTATCCATACAACACACAACGGCCAGCCAAACTACTACTTTGGCTACTCCCCCTACCCAAATTTCAGAAGTACACACAGTGCAGTCGACTAACCCAAAGGCCACCCAGTAGCTTGAAGGGAAGAAAAAACAACGAAAGAAGGGTAAGGGGGATAAAAATCCCACTGATAATGCTAGCGGGGACAACACATAAAAATGGAAGGCGAGGTATCCATGCAACTTGTACGTGGAAGACCACCCGACCCATATTTGTCCTCGACTTGCAGAGGCTCAAAAGTTTGTCACATAGCAACAACAAGAAGTGCTGACTAATCCATTTCAACATGGGCAAAATCTAACTCAATCCTCTACAAGCGCAGAAGGGGGCAGCCAAGAAACCCACCCACCTCCAAACAATCCCTCATCTGTGAACATATATATGGTTAGAGGTGATGCTTTCATATCAACTAGAGCACACGACTATAGTAAACCAAGTGCTTCTGAGAGGGGTAAAGAAGATGACCTCCCTTCTCTTCCTCTTCAGATTGAGAAGACATTGGGAGAAACAATGACACACATTCCAAAGGGTGCATTTAAAAAAGCTTCTCACAACCCAAATTCAAAGGCTACCCAAAATTACTCTGTGGTGGAGGATTTATCACAAACCCCTTGTACGATGTCTGCTTTGGAGGTCCTCCAAAGCTTCCCTGCTCAGAGGAAATCCTTGTTAACCACTTTAGGCTCTACTGAGACTTGTAATTTGGGCACCATCATGTTATATACAACTGACTTAAAACCTTGTCTGCCTTACCACATAGCATTTTAGATAGTAGTGGCTCATCCCACGAAAACTTTTACTTGAAATATCTTCAGCACGGTGGTCGACGAGGGCGCGTCGACATGCATTATGTCATTATCATGTTGGAAGGCCATTGGCTAGCCCGTTTTGTCTCCATCACCTACTCTCCTCACTACTTTTGACGATCATTCATTCCGACCACATGGCATCGTTCCTTCTTTCCCAATGCAGTTGGGAGGGAAAACCATGTGTGTCGAAGTAGAGGTAGTCGATGCTCCCCTCGACTATAACCTCTTGTTAGGAAGAAGTTGGACTTATTCTATGCAAGATTTGGTTGCTACAGTTTTCCAAGTCTTGTTGTTTCCACATGAGGGTTGTATAGTGACCATCGAACAACTGTCTTTCTCCAAACCTGACCCAGCTTTGCGGGCATCCACGGTCCCGATGATTGATAATCCTCAACTAGGTGTCGTTAATGTAGGAGTTGGTTTGTGCCCATCCTTGATGGCTACTTTTGATTTCCCACCTCCTCACGATGATATCAAATTTATATCTAATCACCATAAGGTTGAGATTTTTCAAGTTTTGTCGTTCCACACGAATTACTTTGAGGATCCTTGGATTCTTCCTTCCCCATCAGCCACGATAGATGAGATGGGGAACTCAGGCATGTCCATGCCCTTTTTTGTCACTGAGGTAGTGTACTCTTTAGTGCAACAATATTTAGCTAACCCTGATCCGACTCTACCACAAGAGTTAGATCCACTTCTAGAGCCTATTTGGGCTTAGGGTTCTCTCGCTAACGTTGATTCGTTAGATTTAGTATTTCCTTCTGATGAAGCAGTAATCGAAGCAATGACTACTCCGGACAAACCTTGGGAAGATCTTCATCACATATCATATTTTCTCCCAGAGTTAAGCCAAATCGAAGAAGGAGAATTCATCGTTACCATAACAGGAGATCAACCGTGTCCTATTAATCTCTTAGCTATGTAGGAAATTTATGCTGAGGGCAATATGGCGACTATCACTGAAATTATACCCATCAACATCTCCAGAACCCTTGGCGTCATAGACAATGTTTTCATCGGAGCATATAGCTCCCCCAAGGAGATGCCATACATCGACCCACAAAGAGTCTATCATGAGATAACTTTGTTGTTTTTCAAGCTTGCTTTGAGATCTGAAAGAAACATTCGATGAGATTGCATTTATGCTTTTCAATCTCGTCTGGATTAACTGAGAAAAGTAACCATTATGGAGTCTTCTTTAAGCCCTTTTCAGACTCCTTAAATATGAAAAGATTGTCGAGTGACCTTGTTTCTTCACACTAGTTAAATTGGACCAAAATAACGTTCCTTAAATGGGTCTCCTTTTAAGCCCTTTTCAGACCCTCTAAACATGAAAATATTGTCGAGCAATCTTGTGGCCTTTCACGCTCGTTAAACTGAAATTTGAAGTCACATCTGTCCGATGGTAGTTTACCCCTTTTTCGGTCTGGATGGTCAACTATACGAACAAAGGTATACTCTATAGAACTTTCGTTCTTTAGAAGAGTACTCTTAGGTATAATTTTATCCCTTTTTCAGGCCTAAGGGACTAAACTTACGAAAAAGAAACCCCCACAGAGTCGATAGTTAAGCTCTTTTTAGACTCCCTAAAATTGAAAAGATCGTTGAGTGACCTTATTCTTTCACACTCGTTAAATTGGTCCAAAAGAATATTCTTGACAGAGTCCATAGTTAATATTTTTTCAGACTCTTTAAAAGTGAAAAAATGGCCAAGTGATCTTGTCCTCGTCACACTCGTTAAAATGGTTTTGAATTGACATCTAATCGGTGCTAGTTTATGTCTTTTTCAAACCGACTAGACTATTTTCGAAAAACGTACCCCAACGGAGTCTCCTTTTATGCTTTTTCAGACTCTCTAAATATAAAAAACCAACGAGCTTACCTTCTCTGGGCTCGTTAAAATTACATCGAAGGACGTTACCATTGTGTGTTCTATCAACCACATTTGCATACCTTATCCACCAGCCTTGTGACAGTTTTCTTCTGCATCTTAACACCTTTGGCTGCCAGAGGATTTTTCCCGAGTATCATTTTACCAGAACATCATTCTTGTCCTTGCGCCTTGAGCTTGTATGTTTGCAATACTCATTCCTCCATTGTAACATAATATTCCTTTATTCTTTTTCCAAAATTCTCGAAAAGAACAAAACAATCAAATATACCCCAAAAAGAGGATGGGAAAAGTATTTTCTTTATTGGAAGCATAATGAGTCACCCTTCAATAAAGCACATATGTCCATTTTTTCATCAGACTATGGGATGTAGTACGACCTTAGGAATCTTTTCTCACTATATAGATTTGTGTCCTCCATCGTTTGGTTATTATTCCAAACATATGGAGAGTTTGTGTTGCCTCCTGCTTGATATACTTATGATTAACATATATGATGCCTAAGTCTCATCACTTGTCATGCTATTGTCCAAGGGATGTTTGTCACTAAGCCTGAGTTAGGCCCTCTACAATATGTCTCTTGTCCGCATACCCGGCCATCCTGAACATCCAATCAAGTCCTTGTTTAAAATCACTGAAGCCTTCAGTCCCATCATGAATATTATCAAGTCCATGACAGACAAGCCATCGAAGACCTCTGAGTAGTGCATTCATACACTCGTATTACACTGCTACCCTAGTTTTAGAAGATTTTGAAGTTGTTTCTCGAGCTCTGAAGTCTAGCCATTAGGCTGAATCAGCTTTTGGAACATGGATACTCTATATGTATATCTTTCTAATTTTGAGATGTAGCTATGTTGTGTATTATTCATGGATAGTCTTTATAGTTATTTGATATGGATCTGCAGTGTATTCGATTGGTAGCCATGGTTCTATTTTATCCCGAGCATGGGTATGCCCGCCTCGGTGAGACATTTGTTATTTTGGAGACAACACCTCCTAGTTCCTAATCCTTGGGCTCAATTGTTCGGCACATCAATAAAGATTGGTAATGTATTTCAACCATCAGATGCTCTTCTGAACTCACACATTAGGGGGCATCTGTTATAACCCTAAATTGCACCACACATGCTTACCTGGAATCAGGCCAACTCATATCCCTTCTTTGCCAAAACTCCATTGAGAAACTGTTTGAAAATCCTCTTCTGTAAAGGCCCACGTGCCCTAACCCATTATTGCACACGTGTACACACTGGATAACTCAAAATAGCCCACGTGTACCTACAAAAGAACGAAAAAAGGAAATTTGTCGACGAGACAAAAAGTTATGGGTCAGTTAACTAAAACTCTCGGCCATGCATGGCCGAGGGTTCATCCAAAACCCTAGCTCCTTCTAGCCTATAAAAGAAGGGGTAGGGGTACCATTTGGAGGAGGAAAAAATATAGCGAAGAAACTCTGCCCATTTACGTATTCCGTTGTCCCAACCCTTTAACCTTTCCTCATGCCAAAGGAGATTTAACGCAAAGCAGTTGAAGGACAGAAGAAGAGGAGCCCAGGCTTAGGTTTAAGGAGTGGTGGCCAGTCTTAGCTTTTGTAGGTTTATTCACTTTACGTAATAAAAACAATGCTTTTCCTGTCCCAATTCAAGAGTTGTCTATGATTTGATTAGTTTATGTTTTATTTCTAACCCTTGAGTATAGAAGTAACATGCATGCATAGTTGTTGTTTTTCATGAGTGCAGGTCATCTTTGGAAGGAGCAGCGCAAACAAGTAATAAATCACAATGGAGGATCTACATCGAACATCAGTAATAAAGTAGGTGGTCCTTTTCCATGCATTTACTGAGAAAAAGGGATTTAAATCTTGGGATGTAGGTAAAAAAGTAGTTTCTATTCGGTCAAATCTGCATGCAAAGTCCGACCCTAATTTGCTAGTTCGTAGAGTGTTTTTCCCAACAACAGTAATGCTCCAGCTACTTTTCAAAGAGTAGTCCTAGCCATTTTTGTTGATTTAGTACATGAATGTGTAGAGGTATATATGGATTATTTCTCTGTGCATGGTGATTCATTTGACAAATCCTTGAAATATTTGGAAAACGTCCTAATAAGATGCATAGAAACAAATTTGTCTCTAAGCAATGAAAAATGTTTTATGATGTTAACTGAAGGAGTAGTATTAGGTCATCATATTTTATCATCAGGAATAATAGTGGATCCTGCAAAAATACAAATCATTATAAATCTACCAGAACCAATAAGCCAAAAAGGTGTGAAAAGTTTTCTTGGATATGAAGGCTATTACCGAAGATTCATTGAAAATTTTAGTAAAATAGATTTGCCATTATTCAAATTACTTGCAAAATATATACATTTTCATTGGAATACTAATTGTCAAAATGCATTTCAAAATATCAAAGACAAGCTATCAACAACACCTATATTAAGAGGGCCTAATTGGGCTTTGCCATTTCACATCTCTACATTTGCATCAGATACTGCAATAGGGGCATCATTGGGTCAAAAGGAAAATCTTATGACTTATGCTATTTACTTCATTAGCAAAAATTTAACCCCTGCAGAGTTGAACTACATAGTCACAGAGAAAGAAATGTTGGCAGTAGTACATGCTGTGAATAAATTTTGTCACTACATCACTGGTTATCAAGTCTTTATCCATATAGATCATTCTTCCATAAAATATATCATGAACAAACCTATTACTAATGGAAGGATAACAAGATGGTTGTTATTGATGTAGGAATTCAACATCACAGTCTTGAATAGACCTGGAAAGGAAAATCAAGTAGTTGATTTCCTATCCTGATTAAAAACCTCTGGTGAGATTGTTCCTGTCTCAGATATATTTCCCAATGAGCACCTATTTGCAATTTCAGTTATAACTCCATGGTATGATGATATAGCCAACTATTTATCATCAGGGATGTTACCTCCATCTCTCACATCCAAAGAAAAGAAAAAGATATTTAAACAAAGTGTTAGATACACATGGATTGATGGAGATCTATTTTATACAGGATATGACCTCATAATTAGAAGATGTGTAAGACAAGATGAGATTTTATAAATACTAAAAGCTTTCCATGATGAACCTTGTGGTGGTCATTTTGAAGATAAGAGGACAGCATACAAAATACTAAATCTAGGGTATTATTGGCCATCCATATTCAAAGATTCCAAGAAATATGTTCGAAGTTGTGATAGCTGCCAAAGGATGGGAAAGCCACTTCCAACCGATGAAATGCCTCTCAAACCACAAGTTCACATTGAGCCATTTGAAAAATGGGCTCTTGATTTCATTGGTCCATTAAATACACCATCAAAAGGGAAGCAGTACATCTTAGTATGTATTGATTATGTTACAAAGTGGGTGGAAGCCAAAGCATTAGTGAGAGCTACAGAACAGTCAATGGTCAAATTCCTCTTTGAAGAAATATTTGTCAGATTTGGAGTGCCCCGGGAGATTGTAATAGACCAAGAAGCACAATTTACTTCTAAAATGGTGAAAGACTTAGCAAGCAAATATCAGATCAAGCATCGGAAATCTACACCCTATCATCCACAAGAAAATGGACTGGTGGAATCTACTAACAAAACTTTAGAAGCAATCATTACCAAGATAGTCCAAACACATAGGAAAGATTGGTCATAAAAGCTTCAAGAAGAATTATGGGCATACATAATCACCTATAAAAATAGTATTGGGTTCACTCCTTATCAGCTAGTCTATGGTAAGCAAGTTTTGTTACCTATAGAATTTCAAATTCATACTTTTAAACTAGCAGCTGATTTAGGAATAGATCTTTCAGAAGCACAAAAAGAGAGGATCATGCAATTAAATCAATTGGATGAGATGATATAGGAAGCAGTTGAACACAACATTTTGATACAACAACAAAGGGCACATTAGCATGATAAGTATATCAAGAAGAAACAATTCAAAGAAGGAGGTTGGGCTTTGTTATTTGATTCAAAATTCAAATATTTCAAAGCTAAATTTACAACTCATTGTCTTGGTCCATATGAGAATACAAAAGTATATGACAATGGCTCAGTCAAACTAAAAAAAATATATGATGAGGCAAGCTCATTCATAGTCAATGGACATAGGCTAAATCTCTACAATAAGCATGTAAACAAGGAAGACTTTTTGCAGCAGATATCTCAACAGAATGAGATGGAAGTGTTGGAGAGACAAAATCATGTGTCTCCTTCACATTCTCCTTAAAAAATAAAAAATATATATAAATAATAATAATAATAAAATATATAAAAGTAAAAATAAAAATAAAAAAGAGAAAAAGAGAAAATGAAAAAGGGAGTTTAGTTGTGAAAATCCAGGAAACTGGCACAATATAAACTCGAATTTTGATTGGAAAACCAAGTAACATTGACCAACCAAAATTCTTCAAAAAATATATATAATAAGATTCATCATGAACTTCTACTTTCATTTTTTAGCCTCAAAATTTTTACAAACATTTATCTCTGAGACTTGAGGAAAAGTCAATAAATAAGGCCGAGGGGGATAAGGTATATATTTTGAAAACCTTTCAAGCCTTCTACAGATGACAACATGCATAAAAAAAAAGAAAAGGAATTTCAATTCCAATCAGTAGAGGGACCTGAGAATTATCCTTTCCAATTAGCAGAGGGCCCTGAGGAAGATACCATTCCAATCAACAGAGAGACCCAATGAAGATATCAATTCAATTTAGTAGAGGGACATGAGAAAAATATCAATTCCAATCATCAGAGGGACCTGAGGAAGATATCAATTTCCAATCAGCAGAGGGACCTGAGAAGTATCCATTTCATTCAGTAGAGGGACCTGAGGAAAAAATATCAATTTCAATCAGCAAGAGACATGAGAAGAAAATCAATTCCAATCAGCAGAGGGACCTGAGATACTAATAAAAAGAAATAAAAGAGGAAATTGAATACTTACAACAACATTCCATCCAGCTTCAGTCAAGCAAAACATAATGAGCAAACAAGTTAGTATATATTTTCCTTTTTAATGCTTTAAATTTGAGAAATTCTTCCTAAGCTAAGCAATGATAAATATCCTTTCTTTCCTTTCTCCTACATCATATTTTCATCACTCCATTTTCATCCTCAAAAGAATTAAAAATGGTACTTAAAGGAACCACTTTTGGTTTCCAAAGGAGTCATAAGGAGGGATCGAGTTTCAAATATAAAACACATTGTTTGTTTTGAGCTATCAAATGCTCTGTTTCTGAAGACATAAGTTGCATACACAGACTAAAGTATTGTTGCATAGATTAAAGGTGGTATGCATATACATTTAAAAAGGGGTCATAAGAAGAAGGGTTCATGCTTGATGAAGAGGTTGGAAACAAAATAGGGAGTTATAAGTCAAGTGAACACATTTTAAAAGAAAAAAACCATTTCTTATGATGATTGCAACTAAGAGAGAAGTACAAAGGTACAAATATAGAAGCACCTTTCGCTATGATCATTGTACAATCCATTTTCAAAATAAAGACCCTTATTTAAAGTCTCCTACAACGTTTTTTCTCCATAAAAGAAAAACAACTCAAATGATTTTCATATTGGATGTGTCTCACTTGCACGCTCCCCAAACTCGAATCATCGACGCACCTCTGCACACACTTACCTCCATTTAAAAATTGCACGTTCTATTTCACCACACCAGTGCCATCCAAAATCCCTACGCTCTAGCACATTGTTCCCTCCTACGCATTCCTATCCTGAAATTCTCTGATAAAAAATGAATTGTATGTTGACAATTTCACTGTCAAGATACAGCATTTTCGTTCTGTGGAAGAAATCACGAAGGTTGAAGGAGATACATGGTGAGAAAAGGTAGAGAACGTATCCAAATAGAAGTTGACCACTGAAGGTAAGCCCAAACTCAAACAATTAAACAACCAAGTGTAAATTCAACGTCATGTGGTACATTTTTTTAAACAAGACAGTTCCTTTCTAGAAGAGGGAAACTGAAAGAGGGAAATTGAGCCAAAATTCAACAAGAAGCCTGAGAATTGTTTGAAATTACCTAGTATGCCCTTGCATAAAAAAATTTATGAACAAAGAACAACTTAGGAATTTAAAAAATAAGAGATTTCCTTTGCTTATTTGAACAAAAAATCTTATTGAAGACCATGCACAGAATTAAATCCAAACAGAGTCTGAAAGTTTAAGAAATTTTGGTCAAAAGAATTACAGGGTTGAAGATTTTAGACCTACTTTCTATAAACAGTGGAAATAATTTAGGTCTTTCTCTTAAAACTTGGGAGTATGGTATCTAGATATGAACCAGGGAAGCTTGTTACATCATAAATACACAGGGATTGTATACAAATTTTGGAGCAAAAATAGTGGATAGGTTTCTTTGAAAAATTTGATGGATTTTGTGAAGAAGCTACTTTAGAATTTTCTCACTCATTTGATGGGGAAAGGGCTATTGTTGGAAACCTTACCATTAGGATCTCTGAAGATAGCATTTCACATGTCACTGGACTTCCTCAAATAGGAGAGAGATATTTCAAAACCAAGCATTTCAAAGATAAATCATGGGCACCTTTTATTTCCAGGTCAAGGGTAGCAGCACTAAATTGGAAGAAGGGAATTCCAAGGAGTTGGTTGATTCATCCTTGGGATGAATTAGCCTACCTCATACAGAAATTTATAACTTGCGAGGGAAGGTTTAACATCATCTACCTATATCACATTAAACTGCTACTGTTAAGCCCTAATATTGGCTCATTACCACTTAATTGGGGCATATTAGATTAGTAATGTTATTTTATTTATGTTGGCTTTAGGCCATTAGTTTTAATTTAGATTAGTAATGTTATTTTATTTATGTCAGCTTTAGGCCATTAAACTTCCTAGTCTCCTATATATACCAAGGAGACATTTTCATTTTGAATCATCTTGTACTTGAACATTTAAGTGGGGTAAAAGGAGGTTTCCCCCTCGAAGA
>JZKD02S2080147.1:493940-523070 GCA_000966675.3 Picea glauca
TATATATATATTCATATACCGATTATTTAGGGTTTCAATATAACTATTTTAGGGGTTGTTTAAATTTTTGGGTGGGTAGGTAGGACCTTGGCTCTATATTTTAAACCAAGTCTCTAATACCATTTGTAAGGTCTCTATACCCATAGAGCCTTATAAAACACACACTGAAAAAAAATAAAAAGTGGATAAATGTTATTCTGTACAAATTAATCTTCAACAATTAACCATAATTCATTTAGCAGAAACTAAATGTATTAACATCATGAAAATAAATCAGATAACCATCACATAACACAACATAATCACTAAAATGCATACCTTTGTCCGATGCCAATTCCCTAATCTCCGATTGTCCCCATTGCTTCTCTGCCCAACTCTGCCCAAAACCGAATTCTTCCTCCCTGACAGCTAGGAATAGAGCCTATCTAGCTCCCTAGCTCTAGGATTCCATGAGGATTCCTGGCCCCCGAGCCCAATACTACCAGCAACCTGGTGCACCCCTATAACAGTACACCCAAACTCCCCAAACCAAACCAGAAAAATACCAAATAGAAAATACAGTCCTTCTCTTAAAATAATGCTTCCTCTCCCCCAAAATTTCATAATCATCCCTCTCTCGAAGGTCTCTGCCCCCTCATATCCTCTTCCATTCACTGCCTCCTATCCTCCTTTAATGCCACCCACCTTATCCCTCCATTCAATACTTCATCCCCTACATACGTAAAGTTTTATAATAATGAATTAAAAGTTATTCAGTATTTAATTCTTTACCCTAAACAGTAAATGTGTTAATCAATCAATTAATTAATTAATCAATATATATTAAATAATAAGTAATTAATTAATTATTTAATTAATATTATCAATAAATAATCATTATTTAACTAATACACATTAGGACAGTTAATTATTTAATTAATTATACTTGGTAAATCTTAAGTAGTTATTTAGCTAGGGTTGTTACATCTTCATACGCTCAAAGAGAATTTGGTCATGGACGAAAATCACATGAAGAAACAAGTGAATCAGGGTCTCTTTGAACGTAAATTTGTAGAAGGGGATTAGGTGTTTCTTTGACTACAACCTTACAATAAAAATTCCCTCAAGGTTGACCATTGTCAAAAAATGGCACCCAAATTTTATGGTCCTTTTACCATTCTCAAGCATGTGGGACAGGTGGCCTATTAGTTATATTTGACCAATCATTCTAAGATCCGTCCTATTTTTTATGTGTCCTTCTTAAAGAAGGTGATTGGAACTAAGTGCCAAACTCAAACCAACCTTCCCGAGTAGGACAAAGAAGGATCCATTTCTCTACAACCACAAGCAGTTTTGGACCAGCGTTATCGTCGTCTGCATCAATGAAACATCAAGGAAGTGTTAGTTGAGTGGAAAGATACAAATCCAGCAAACGCCATTGGGGAACCAACTACCAAATCTGGAAACAATTTCCTCATCTCAAGCCTTGAGGACAAGGTTGTTTTAAGGGGGAGGACATGTTAGGGACCAAACCCCTTAGGTAGGTAGAATAATATATTTCCATGTAATAAAGGTCAGTATTAATAATGCCTAGCAATAAGGAAGAATAAGTCCAATGTAATAAGATCTAATATAATCTTTTGATTCTATAAGCTTCTTCTTCTATATGGTTATTTTGATATACATATTTAGTATAAATAAGAGTGGAGGGTATGAATTTTTTTTTCTTGGATATTATTGTAATAGAGCTCTACTTTGTTGGAGATTTCCCCCTCAAAGAGGCAAGTGAACATTGCTCTCAGTAATCAAAGTGCTCTTTCTGGTGTTATTTTGGTAATATTGTGGTGTTGTTCTGATTATATTGTTGTTCATCTACCATTTCTAGCTATTTATTTTTGTTCTGCATACTTTTTTATATCTGGAATATTACACTTTGGTATAATAATCAAATAATCCTTCTCACCTATAATAACTTGGTTCGCTAGCCTATAAAACATATTTACCTTTACAACTGGGTCTCGGTCTTAGGGTGTTACACATGGCATACCATATATCACCATAAATGGCATGATGCGTAATATCCATTTATGATAGTCTTACCTGCAAGTATGTTGACCTTTATGTCTTTATTCCTCGATCAACTACAAGTTCCATGAAAATGACCAACCTATCACTCAATCCTCTCACATGGATCATATTCCATGGGAACCTCTCAACCATATGTCCACTATCATGAACACATGAATCTACTAAGCATGTATCGAATTCACCAACATACCATCACAAGAGATGTGCATGTACCATACCATGTACCAACCTCTACCATGCATCAATCATGCACATCAACACTTGTACCATACCATGTTCCAATCATGCACATCAACACATGTACCATACCATGTTCCAACCAAGTACCAAGTGCATACCTTAACAATGTCTCAATATAAATGCTAGACCTCTAACACAACAACCAACTGTCCAATGATATCATCCACATCTCTAGGGCTTCCAAAATTTTCCAAGGGTTGAAATCAATCTCTAAACTCACTCTCCAAGGGTTGAAATCAATGAAAACCAACTTTCCAAACCAAATTTCTAACACAAATAACTGGTTTTCGCATGATTAATACATCTATACAAATGGGATAAGAGGCCCATTTGAAGGTTTGTGACTTTGGGGAATTAAATAGGTTGTTATACTTAAATTTGTTTTTATCAAAAACCTCAAGCACAATCATATGGTAAAGGAAGAAGACCTCAAGAGATTCATACTCTATAGTATGTCCAGTCTATAAAACCCACCTTATTATTCTACCATTGTATCTATCTTCTTGTAAATTCATTTCTCCCATTTTTGTTAATTGTATCAGATATGATTAATAAAATCTCAGGAAACAAGTTGAAATCATATTCAGTGTATGTGTGATGTTTTATTATGGAAATGAATTTATTTCGTATTTACATGAATAATTCATGTCATTTCTTTATGTATTTGAATGCATGAAAAGGGTACCTCCATATGTTTAGATGTGTGAATATTCATAATTGTATGAAGCATGTTCTTTCATAGATCTGTATACATTTTTTATAAGTATTGAATTCTTAATTTCTCATACCATTTTTCCATTTGTTATAAACTACAAGATTTTTTCTTAGTAGCGCCTTGTATGTTTAAATTGTTTTTCTTGAGAATTCACCCACTCAACCTCTTGAAATTTAAATGTATAAAACACTCATGGTTGCATTCCTCTTGAGGTTGAGGTTTTAAATCATATTCCATGAAATTTGATTAAGGGTCAAGAGAGAGAGAAAGAAAGAGATCCAAGAATTTCCCACAACATTTTTTTATGAAAATATGTATTTAAATGTAATTATGATCTCTAGATCCTAAGGTGACTCGACATAGTTCCATAAACATTATAGAACATCTTCAGGAACAACATATGGTCTAATAATGCTGTAGGAAAAGGAAAAATTGACTCTATGAACCATGTGTTGATGTTTGGACAACATCCATAAGACATTATCCTATATTAATAATTAATAATATAATTATTGATTATTAAATAATATATATAATAAGTAATGATAATAATAAATAATTATTGATTATCTAAGGGACACATCCTTTCATGGATGTTCACCATATGTTATCTATATATGGAACACTCATATTTCTAATAATGTATCTATTATCTTATATCATATCATATAATATTGTTGCGAAGCATGTGTTGAGATACCTGCTAGGCATAGTTGGACATGGTCTCAGATATACTTCTATTATTGACATGATATTGCAAGGATGTATTGACTATTATTGGGAAAGGAGAACAGTGGACAGGAAGAACACCTCCAGGTGTTGCTTCACTTTGGGATCTTCCATGGTTTCTTGGTGTAGTAGGAAACATACTTTTGTAGCTTTGAGAACCGCATAAGAAGAGTACATTGCATTGAGTGTGGTAGTCCACGAAGAAGTGTGGCTTCACAAGATCTTTGAATATTTATCTGGACATGTGATAGATTCCACTGTTATTCATTGTGATAACCAGAGTTCTGTGAATATATTAGAGAATTGAGTGTTTTATGAAAAATAAAAACACATTGATATCAAGTACCATTACATCTAAGACATGGTGCAGAGGAAGGTAGTATTGGTGTAGTACCTTCCTACAGATGAGAAGGTTGTTGATGTTCTTACCAAACCCCTTTCTAAGACAAATTTTGAGTACCTCCATGATAGACTTCGTGTGGGAGAGAATGTCTCACTCTCTAAGAGGGAGTGTTGATGTTTGCAACTTCCTAAGACATTTTCTAGATCATACTCCTTTATCAATGAGTTGATTTTATCTATGAGGAAACTTATCTGAGAGGGATAAGTGGGTTTTAGATTATATCCCAACATCCCTTGTGGAGAGCACATGAGTACATGTTAAGTGAGTTTACCTTGAAGTTAGACACTATGGGGAGTTGACCCTGGTGTTTCTAGAGGGACTGGCCTCTATAAGTCCACATGGGAGTGCCATGTATAACAAACATTCTCTAGATGATACTCCTCTATGGTTGATTTGAGTTGATATGTGAGGACACTTATTTGATAGGAATAAGTGGGATTGGGATTCTATCCCAACATCCCTTGTGGAGAGCACATGAGGACACATCAAGGGATTTGACCTTGATTCAACACACTATGGCTAGTTGACCCTAGTGTTTCTAGAGGGAGTATCCTCTAGAAGTCCAAATGGGAGTGCCATGTGTGACCAAAATTTTTGCTAAAATGTCCTGAGTAAGCATTGGGTGGACCTTCTCGTAGATTGGGCTACAAACCATGGGAGATAGGATGAATTTATCAAAAAGGTGTACTTATGGTAAATGGGCCCATGTGTAGTCCTTCCTTGATCATGACAAGGAATAATATGGACTCGAGGTGTTTGAGGTGCTTTCCATGTGTCATCTAGTATTGGGATGAAATTCACTCACAAGGGTGTACCTATGGTGAACGACCCCAGTGTGGTGTTTTTCCTATTCATGGTGATTTGACAAGGAATGATAAAGACTTAGGATGCTAGATGATATCACTTGTGAACCCAGAGTGAGCCTGATCTCAGAGAAAGTCAATTGGATCAGAGGGAAGCCACAAAAGGAGTTTACCCTCAGTTTAGGTGGGAGAGAGACATCTCCCAATACTAATATAAACGTGTCATGTATTTAGGGTGAAGTTTGTATACTTCAGAGGAAAACTTGGCATGATGCATAATGTCTCCAAGGGACACATCCTTTCATGCACGGTCACCATATGTTCTCTATATATGGAACACTCATCATTGTAATAATATATATAATCTCTTATATCATCTCATATAAAAATTGAACACCATGTAATTGATTACTATGCAATATTTACAAAACAATGTTAATGGGTTATTTTTTAGGGGAATTTGTTTTCCAATTGGCTATCGTTTCTCCATTTTATGAAGAAAATATTAGCCAATTTGTTTAAATATTTGCCTACTTTTACATAGCCAATTGGCTATGTAACATAGTTTAAAATTTTACAAATAAAACTTAGATTTATTTTCCTAATAAGTTAAACATGATATTAGGTTTTCTTTAGTCTTTCCATTTATTTATTTCAAAAATGATTTTTGAAATAAAACTTAATAAAATATTGAAAATTAGTTTAATTTTAAATGTTTTATTAATTTGACATTGTTTAGTTCCTATAAGTTTTTTTTTAGAATAAAAAAATTATATTATACGATGATTTTAATAACAAACACATATTTCATTGCAGGATTGATCACATGGTTGATGTTTTTAATGAATGATACACACCTTTTCGCACCACCCCACATGCTTGATGGTTAACAATTCCGAGGGGGGCCATGAAACTTGACCATGGTTATAAATTATTTGATGTGTTACACACTGGGAAATTGCGGCCCGCTCTCGATATGGTTATCATAACCACTCGAGAGCCCCTGACAATCGATGTGGAATTTACATGTGTCCTTGGTGATGAAAACAAGCATGAATAGGTGAAATATCATTTTTAAATATGATTGTGTAGGTTTCCATAGTTCATCATATTAGTAGCTAAAACTTTCTTGAGAAATATCTATCAAAGTTTAGGAAACGTTCGACGTTTCGAGTGGACACTCTACCCATCATCAAGGACAAGTAAATATTTATTTGTAATGAAGAGAGTTTACTCTCTTCATTACAATTAAAGCTTTACTTGTCCTTGATGATCAGTGGAGTGTCCACTCAAAATGTTGGATCTATGATAAACTCTTACATAGTTTTCTCCATAAAGTTTTAGCTACTAATAATTTTTTTATTTAAATTTAATTATCTTTGTCGCCAATCTTAAGTCACCACATTTTCAAGTCCAATTTAGAAAGGTAAAAAGGGAATTTATTACATTAATTATTGATTTTATGAAGAGTTCAAACATCAGTAACACATTCCATATTACCTGCACCATCCCTCATTCCATCCTGAAATTTTTTCGAAGTATATTCTTCGACGAGTAATTCAAAATCTTTTTCTCCTTCAAATTTTCATTGTAAAAAATGAAGTCAGCTAAATCGACCAAGCCTAAAAAAACATTGACTGTAGAAGAAGAAAATTTAGTTGACAAAGTCAAAGTTATTTTCAACTCATTCCTATCATTTCATTTTTTTGAAATTCACCAGCTAACACTTCAAAATTTTAGGGATTTTGTCTACCATTATCACACTCGATATTATGATTTGGCGAAATTCCTAGTGACCCAAGTGTATGATTTTCCTGATAAACTAAAAGTTATTAAGATGACCTAACATTGTGTTGACGATAGAAAATGATTGTCCATCAACTGGAAGAGTGGATCCGGTCTGGGGTTGTCTAAATAACCCAAGCCGTTTGGGATAACCCAACCTGACGGGTTTAGAAGCTCCGTTAGCTGATCTAAGTCCTAAGAAAACAAAAGAAAACTACTCTAAATTAATTAATCTAACTAAAAATAACTAATAAACAAATCTATCTATTATATATACAATCTACTATCTAATACTACACAACTATAATTCTATAAAATCAAATGTTCTATTACTAACAGATTTAGATCAATTTACAAATGTACAACATCTACAAATTACAGATTTGAATGAAAACCTGAAAAACTCATTGGTAGTCTATCCTAAGACAGTGAGACTATTGTTTTGTTATTTTATAATTTTATGAAAAAGAAATAACATAAAACTAACTAAACTAAGCAACTAAAATAATAACTCTAACTACGAATCTAAACTATACATATATCTAACTAAACTACTTATACTATACTAACAAATTAACTATTAAATACTAAATAACAAACTGACCTGAAGTAACGATCCAGGTTTGTCCTGTGTATGCAATGATTGTCTTAGCTGATCGGAGGGAGGAAACCCACACCAGATTCTCCACGAGTTTCTCATAAACTAGAATCAATTGTTCTCTTCAAATATAATTACAAGACAAACAAGACATAAAAATTTACAACAACCTTATGATTTATAAATCTTCATAGTTAGATAAATCTATATGCAAAGATCTATACAAAATGATTCAGTTAACGAAGAAGAGAAATCTGTGATTCATTAACTGAAACAAAGTAATTGTTGTACTTTAAAAATAGGAGAGATCATATACAGACAACATATAAATCCAATCACATCAGCATACAAAGAATTATGATAGCTAAAGTAGTCGATAATTAATTGCCAACTGATATGCAAAAACTTGAAACAAAAGTTTGATATATTGAAAGCGAAAGCTGTTACAAGACATCAACTTTCGTCTTAGTTTGAATCATAAATCCATAGTCTGGTTCTCCCACAGTGAGGATGATGATGCTTATTACAAAAAATAACAAGTATTTAAAGACCTCCCACAGGGTAAAACATCTCTGTGGGAATTATCAAAACAATTTACAGGAAATCTGGGATGTTATCCCAAGTTTGGCCAAACTAACAACCTAAAATAAAAACTATATCACACAAATATCTCCTAGACTACCACAACATGCCCAATTGATTATTGCAATTCGAATGTACCTGAAATAGGAGAAAGGTGGACAGGTTAAGAGGATATTTTGTTGATAAAATTGATAAAAATCTAATTCTAAAGATTCGCTACAAAATCTTGAGATTTTGTAGCTGGTCTAAATCAAACACAAAATCGTATTAAAAATCAATTTGAATCTTAAAAAACATATTCAAACTATTTAAAAATATTTGATTGCTAAAAGCATCATTCAAATCGACACTTGTATGCAAATTGAACAAACTAAATCGTATTCAACCAAATGATAACAAAGATGGATACACTCTGTTTAATTCGTTGTCACCAATTCGGGTTAACAAAATTGTATTGAATAACTCAACAACAATGAAATCGTTTCATGGACCAATTGAAATCAAAACCAACAGTTTATGTTGCTCCAGCCATTAACAAAATCACTTCGAATCCAAATGAAATGAATAGGATTGTTTTCTCAAATTGATAGCACTATAGTAAACATAAACAAACAATCCATGCTATTAGCGAATCAAATCAAAACTGGTATGTAAATTATAACAAACAAAATCATAATGGAATTAATCGGTTGATAACAGGATCTGTGGGACTTGTCCAACATTTTTTATTGCCAATTGGGGGCAGACAGAATCGATTGATATTCAACGAAATCATTACCTGAATCAATTTAAAAAATGAACTATTAGCCGAGTTATATGATACGAATTCAACAGAGACAAAATCGTTTTTGAAAATCAAAACCAATAGCGCAGTATCAAATCTACTTTCGATATCAATCTAACTCAAAACAGGCAATCATGCTAACTCAAGACATGCATCAATCAAACCAAAACGAATTGAAACAATTTGTGTTTGTTACAGCCGTTATGAATCAACACAAGTCCACGAATATAGCAAGTTGATATTTAGCATAGGTCAAAGATAATTAAAATCCAATTGAGAATAATAATTCAATACAGAACACAGTCGTTTTGAGTTATCACAATCAACATAGTCATTTTGATTTTATTAGGAGCAAATGAAACTAATTAAAATCATACCAAATCAACTATCAAACAGAATTGATTCACAAACAAACCAAACCGAATCAAAATCAATGAATTGCTTGTACTAAACAGGGCACAACAAATCGCATAACCAAATCATATGTACATTTAATTTTAGTAAAATGAACCTACTGTACAAGATCCACAACATAACCATTTTTTATAATCAAACTTTGACAGAGTCATTTCGAATAATAAACAGACTTATTGAAACTCAAAAACCAATTCATTATATTAATCCAAGAAATTGATAAAATGAAATTGATATCGAAATTCATACCTGGATAATCAACAGACAACTTGGTCATGATAGTTTGGAATTGACGAAAGATGTCGCCGAATCGAAATTCCTAAAAACGATCGAGTGAGTGGTTTTCTGCTTCTTGTCATTAGCTTGAAGCCTATCCCTTTCTCTCGACAATAGTGTGACTTGGTTCTCTAAAGATTTGATCTTTGATTGTAATAAGGGAACGACAATGTAGTAGCGCTCAAGCCACACATTACATTGGACACACACTGTCTGCTCAGGCTTTGAAATTGCAGGTGAGGGTTTGTTTAAATCATCGAGGGTTTCATTAGGTAGCTTGATTCCTGGGTAGCTAGGATTGTTCTTTAGTCAAGGGGGTAAATTAGAAACAAATTCATAGGGTGGCTCAGAGCACAGACCATGGGAATAAGCGTACTCACTAGCTAGGAAGCACTTGATATCAGAGTCTGAGTCTTCACTGAGGACTATGGGCCTTTGATCAGCGTTTGGTTTAGGTTTATTCCAGGCAAGTATCGTTATCAATCGAGCATTCTTTTTACCTCTTCTATCGACAGTAGGGTTACCCTTGACTTTCTTGCTCACAGGATTTTTTACAGCCTCAACCTTGTCTGTTATAATGTTGGGTAGGTCGATATTAGGGTAGACCAAGGGTTTTGGAGAGGGTATAAGGGCATGAAAAGGCACGGGTGGCCCGACCTTGGTCTCACTGACCATAGACTTGACGATTTGGACAGACTCTGAATCAACAAAGCCATTTCTAGACATAAAAACTTGCCAATTATCGTCGTGGAGGTTTAAATGATGAACGACGATAAGTCTAATCAAGCCATGGTGAAACAAGATGTTGTCAGCCTTCTCTTGTTTGAATCTGTTAGCCATTTTGTAAAGACTACGCTGGAAGTAAAATGGCATGTTCAATGGATAGCCCATGAAATTCATTAACAGTCGAAGGTGATAAAGAAAAACCAATCCATACCGACCCTCACAGGTAACAAATTGTTTAACCATTATCAAAAGATCATGCCACCTGGTTTTAAGTGTGTAAATATGCATACCTTTGTCACAGGATGTAACCTTTCGTGATACGAATAGCAAAGGCCATGGCACCTTGCCGACTTTAGAGATTTTAAACCATCGCTGGCCCGTGGATGCCAATCCTGTGGCAGAGCTTATGAACTCTTCATTCAGCTCAAGTTGAATGTCACCTAATTTATCCCTACACCCATCAAAGGTAAGGGAGAAATGTTGTGCAACCAACATATTGAAACCCTCGAACCTCCGTATAAACGTGAGCCAACCATTATCTTGTAAAGCCTTACGAGCGTTATCAAAGAGTAATAGATCTTGACTACCATTCGGCTCAATTCGCACCACCGGTGCCATAGAGAGGAGCACACAGTGAGCGATGTGAATGAGCCATTATTTGACTCACAACATACACAGGAGCAAAATGCTCACAGGATTACCTGAAACTAGCAAGGGTGAAACAGGGATAGGGGTAAACATTAATGACATATCATGCGAAGATGGTGAAGCTAGTTCATACATGCATGACAGTCATATCTACAGTACAACTGCCGGTGCAAATAGATATTCAACCCACTATTGTAAAGTTTAACAATTATGCCATTCACTCGGCCAATGAAATCAATGGTAAGTGGATTAAACATTCGCGCGAGCAATAGTTATAGTTTCAAAAGAAAACAAATGAATCGAAACCAATACCAAGGGTTTGACTATGTGACATGTGTTGTATAGAACGATTTATACCAAGGGTTTAACCATAACATCAATGCTTTTTTATGTAACCAATGTGCCAGGTGAATTGATCAAATAACATGTAAATCCAATCACCAATGCATCACAAACTCAATCACTCATGAAACGAAATTACATAATCAATCAAAGAATGTCAAATGAGTACATATCAAAAGGTCTCACCAACTGTATAATGATAAGTAAACTATAAACGCAATGGGCATATCGACAAGAATGATAACAACAATTCAGTGACGATTTTAATGCGACCTCGAAAACCAAGTTTTCACGCTTGTAGTCATGAAAACAAGAACGAAGGTATGTGTCCAAATAGAGCAAAAAATAAAAGTGTCGTTTTATTTGAGAATTGCGACGAAAATTAAGGTTTGCAAAACACTGGTGTAGGCATCTTATAAGATAGTAGAAAAATGTGAATTGGATGCCAACAATGGCGACACACTGGTAGAAGCAGTTATCTCTGCCAAAAGAACAAGTTCAGATTAGGATAACGAAAAAAATTCTAACTCAAAAATAACAACCAGAAAATCGTGTGAACATCATCATTAACCAAATATTCCAGCAGTGTTTAAAGGATGAAAGATGATAACAGTCTCAAGACAAGTGAGTTGCGATATTAAAGATAAAACCTCCAATATTGTTGACAGAGCCACCACTTCCAGCAAGCGTCCATAGCCTCAACAGGGTTTCCATTTAACCCACTCTGACATCCGTATCCTGCCAAGAAGTTCTAGATCAGAATGAAGGACATTAAGAGGTTTCTTATTTGCAAATTTTCATATAGCCGACATTTCTTCACTGCCAGCGGGCCTGTTAAGTAGACCGACAAAGTTGTCTTGGCACCATGCATGCATTTACCCGTTTCCAGTAGACCTTTTCAGCATCCCGACGGGTTCACAAGCACTTCCCACAGCTCTATTAATGATTTTTTTTTTTTTTTTCAAAGATATATAGTTGAGCGGGGTGATGCTAAAAATTATGATATCTTAACATATTTTTTCAGACCTCAATAGAATTTTTTAGAACTGTCCTTTATTAAGATATAGAGATGTTTCATTTACAGAACCAACTTCCTAAGGAAGGGAGACATCTTCTGAGTCATTCCATTAAGGAAAAGGGACAACGTAAAAAGATAATAGATTATCCCAACAAGCTTATGTTAGAGATTGAAATTAGTTAACTTCTTTCAAACGACAAACTTTTGCCAATTACAGATGTAAATTTCAGAAGTCTACAATTGATGTTTTTACAATTTTCTTAGCAGTTATTTCAGCGAAGGAATTTTCTATTTTCTTTGTCTTAGTAACTCAGTATACAGGTATGTGTATTTCCAAAAACACAAGTTGATAAACTCAAAGGAGAAAAAAGAAAAAGAAAAAATCAAACAAAAAGAAAAATACGTAGATAGTGTACAAGGGTTGTCATCAAGCAAAGTATCTTTTCAGGGCTTGGCCATTCACTGGATAGGTGTCAGGTAGTCCCTCTAGGTTTTGCAATCGGAAATAACTGGGACCCAACTTCTCAACACTTAAAAATGGTCCAACCCATAAGTTTTGAAATTTTGTATGCTCTCCCTTTCCCTCATGCGGTTGATCCCATTTCAAGACGAGATCACCTACTTCGAAATTCCTATCAGAAGAAAAGTTAGAATCGAACCAGATTTTAACCAATATTTGATGTTGATCTAACTTACATTTATCTTGGGATATTACCTCTTCTAGCTTCATCAAAGAGTTAATTCGGTTTTCTAAAGGGTGACAATCTTCTTCTTGGATTTTCCGCGACAACTGTAGTGAAGGAAGAAGAATCTGAGGTGGAAGAATTGCTTCTTTTCCATAAACGAGAAAAAAGGGGGATTTACCTATAGTATATTTTGGTGTTACCCTATTAGCCCACAGTGCGTTCAACAGTGCATTGTGCTAATTTTTGTGATTTTCAGCCACCGTTCTCTTGATGATTTTAATCAAGTTCTTGTTTGTTGATTCTACCAATCCGTTGCCCTGGGGGTAATAGCTAGCATAATACTTTAGTTTGATTCCTTTTTTAAAGAGAACTCACTCACCTCAAGAGAGGAAAAGTAAGAAGCGTTATCGAATACTAAATAGTCAGGGATACCAAAACGAGTTATAATATTTGAATTTAGAAAGACAATTACCTGACTGGTGTTCACAGTTCTTAACACAGCACCTTTAGACCACCGGGTAAAGTAATATGTGGCTATTATGTTGAAATTATTATGTTGTGAGGATGGGTGGTTAATCAGACCTACGATGTCAAGGCCCCACTGCTAAAAATGAGAGTCTACTGAAACGGGCTGCAAAGGAAAGGTTGGTTTTTGTAATCGCCCTGATGCTTTCTGACAAATAATACACTTATGACACAAAGCATGGGCGTCTCTAAAAAGAGTGGGCTAGTAATAACCGGCTCTTAAAACCTTATGAGAAGTGGTGTCACCACCAAAATGACCGCCAGCTTCTCCTGCATGCAACTCTAGCAAGACATTTTCTGCTTCGTCTTTCTCAAGACAACGCATCAGTACGCCGTCAAAACTTTGATGAAATAGGATACCATTAACCAGATGAAAGGAGGCAGACTTTAATATCAATGCTCTTCTTTTAGTGGGATATAGGTGATAGGGGTCTGACCCATGTTCAAGACAAAATCTTATATTGTCATACCACAGACTGACAGAGTTTTGTGCGCAACAGATTGCATTTTGATCATGCTGTCCTAGGTTTGACGTATCGCTTTCTTCTTGTTGTCCTGCTACTGAATCAACGAATAACTTGCATAACCCTTGGCCTCTCACTATTTGAGATGGGGTAATTTCTAAGTCGTACTCCTGCAAGGAGGTGACCTAGTTAGCCCTCTTTTCTCCTAGTTCCTTCTGCACTAACAGGTTCCTGATGGCTGGGTAAGGGACAATAACTTTCATCCTTGATTTCAAAAGATAAGACCGAAAATGGTTGACTACTTTGAAAACAACATAGGCTTGCTGATCTACCGCTGGGTAATTAAGTTCAGCGCCTTTGAAAGCAAATCTCATAAAGGTGATGGGTACTTCATTGTTTTCAGTGTTCTTTTGAGTTAGGATGGCGGCATAGGAACAATCAAAAGCAAAAGTGTAGAGTGTAAAGTCTTGAGAAAAGTTGGGGCTCATGAGAGATGAAGCATCTATTATAGCCTTTTTTATTGCATTAAAAGCTTGATTCTCTAGGGGCCCCCGGTGATAATGGGTGTCTTTCTTAATTAAATTTTGTAAAGGCCTGACCATTTCGGAGAAACTGGGGACGAATATCCTCACGAAGTTAATCTGGCCTAAGAAAGATTGCATAGATTTTTTGATGTAGGAGGGGGAAGTTTCGCAATGACTTGAGTCCTTTCGGGGTCGATTATCATCCCTTCGCTTGACACAATAAATCCCAAGAGTTTACCTTGTTCTACTGCAAAAATGCATTTTTTAGGATTTAAGGAGATGTCGTATTTACGACATCGTTGTAGAACGGCTCGTAAATGAGATAGATGATCGATTTTGTTTTTAGAGAATATAGTAACATCATCTAAGTAAACTATGATGGAATGATTGATTAATCCTCAAAAAGTGATGTCCATGACTCTCTGGAAAGTGGCACCGGCATTAATCAATCCAAAGGGCATTTTTCGATAAGCATAGGTGCCCCACGAGGTGCGGAAGGTAGTTTTAAGTTGGTCTGGAGGAGACATCAGGACTTGGTTGTACCCTAAGAAACCATCCAACAAGGATAGCCTCTCAGAACCAGATACCTATTGAAGGATCTATTCGATGGGTGGGAGAGGATAGTCATCTTTATCAGACACTCTATTAAGGTTTCAAAAATCGACGCAAAGTCGGATTTCCCCAGTTTCTTTCGGATAGGGACAAGGTTAGAAACCCATTGAGTGTGCCTAACAGGGAAAATAATCTTATCATTTAGGATCTTATTCAATTCTTTTTGAATGATCGGTTCGAGCTTAGGGTGCATTTTTCTCAATTTTTGTTGGAAGGGTAAGGTTTGGGGTTTCATAGGAATGACATGTTGTATGATGTTAGCGTCGAAAGTTTTAAGGTCATCATATGTCCATGCAAAGACATCTTTAAATTATTTGAACAATTTAATAAATGCAACTTTTTCTTGTTCAGAACATCCTACCCCTAGATTAATGCACTGCGGATTGTCCTTAGTTCCTAAGTTTACTTTTTCGTATGATAATGAGGAACTATTGGTTTTACAATTGACCGACTTTTTAAATTTATCTTGAAGATCATAAAACTTCTCTAATCTAATTACAGATTTAGGGATCGAGTTTACCATGTCCGATGAAGATTCAGGAGTTCTTGGATCTGGTATTACCATGAAATCACACAAATTGTCGTTGTGAGTGTGTACATCTATCACCACATCTTGAAAAGTTTCTTCCATATGTAGGAAGCTAATAATCTGCTGATGATCATCGAAGACTCTCCAATTCATGATGTTGTCAGGAAAGGATGGCTGGAACAACAGTTCAACGGAGAATGCATCTGGGGACAAGCCTTATGCAGGAAAGAGTTTAGAAGCTACATTAGCTAATAGATCTGCTTCAGAATTATTCAGTCTAGGGATGGAATTTATATTGAAATCATAAAATTTATTCATTAAATTCCATACCTCGGATTGGTAGCTTTTGAGATGCAGAGACAGATAGTGGATAGAATCTCTTACTTGTCTAACCACTATTTCATAGTCACCAAAGACAACCAAGTTTTGAATGTTCATGTCTAAATATTTTCTGAGACCTTGCAGTAAAGCCTCATATTATGCAGTGTTATTAGTACATTCAAATTATAGCCTACATGCGATCAATATTTTGTTACCTGCCAGATCGATAATAAAGCAGCCTGCTCTAGGTCCTTCTTTGGACTGTGACTCATCAAAATAAAGAGACCAAATTTGATTTCCATCGGGTACATGAGACTGTTGCATAGAAGTTGTTGGTTGCACATATGTTGCAATCTCGGATTGCTGTTCTGGATTGGTAATATCTGAAGCCTCGGCCATGAAATTTCCGAAATAGGTATCCATCCCTCGTACTTCAGGTGAATCCGCAGAAGGTGTAAATGGTTAGTTGGGATTGTTCAAATCTATGACTGTGAACTTAAGGTAGAATTCACAATTTACCTTGATCTTCTTGGGCTTTTCGTTCTCTGGAAGCCATAGGTGAGACCAATCTGTCATGAAATAGCCGTGTAGCTGCTCCGACCAGTCCTTTCTTAAAGATAGACCATACACTTCTGGAATATCCACAATAATTATATCAATGACTTGATGAACCTTGGGGTTAGACGATAATCTTATAAGCACATTCTTTAGTTTTCCTATAACTTTAACATTGGTTCGATCAAGCTGTATGATTTTTAAGGTGGTGGGTTCAACTTTGGCATTAATCTTTTGGCATACAGACCATGGCATCACATTGAATGATGCTCCTGAGTCTACCATACAATTGTGCACATTTGTATTAAAGATTTCGAATGTTAACAAAAATGGAGGTACATTTTTGCGAGTGCTAAGGGTGGTAGTTTGTGGCTTTTTACTCGTAGTTTCTAAAGTTACTTTATCTACATTATTTACATTATTTACATTACTTACAGGAAGGCTTCCTTTATCTTGAGGATCAATATTTTTTTTAGTGGGAGTCTTCTGAGGAACTTTGTTCTGCACAACCTTGTTACCATTAGAATTACCATTTTTTCCATTCTCTGAGATATTCTGTAACATTTTTTGTACCAGAAATGGAAATTTCAATAACTCATAAACATAAATGTTAGCTCTCAAATTTTTAAGATCTTTAACTACATCATAATATAAGTTGGGGTTCACATGACTTTGTTTAGTCTCAGCTGGTTTAGATTTCTTTGGAGGCAAAGTTGTAGGGTTTTCGGAAGAAGGTTTGTTTACTGTCTTACTCCTAGTATTGTAAGGATGAACCGTCTCGAAGTTTTCTTGAAATATGCTATCCGAGAAGTGTCCAAAAATGTTTGGAGAAGACTCTTCTTCTTGAACTGCCTCTTGTTCAACTACCTCCTCAGGAATCTCAGGAGCTACCAGGTTATCTTGGGCTTCTAGAATTGTTTGAAGGGCGTATTGCAGACTTTCTAGATTAAGGCCCTCGGTGGTTGGATTAGGTTGGTTGGTGGGAAAAGGTTTCCTGAACGGGGGCTTGTAAGGTCCTTTTCTTGAGGAAGCTTCTTCGGTCGTCTTCTTCAAGTCTAAAACTTGATTTGACAGTTTTTGATCAACTTTAGTTAAGTTTTCTAAATCTGAGCTTTCAGATTGTGCTTTACTTTGAGTAGGTCTCGGGAGGATTTCGATCTTCTTTTTGGAAGAAGAACTAGTCTCTATTTCGTTGCTAGTAGAGTCTTTAAGACTAAGAATGTCTTTTTCAATCTAGCTGGCCTCCTCGAAGGCTTCTAACAATGTGCCTTTCTTAGATCGTTTAACCCAAATTGCTATACTTTGATGCAAATCTTTAGTGTAGTATGCTATTATGAGATTCTCGGTGGGCATGGAATCCACAGGGATTCGGTTCTTAAGTGTTAATAATCTTTTATTAAAGTCTTTAACTTTTTCTTTTGGGTTCATTCTTAAGTTAGAAAGATCCATGACTAGGACTTCTGAAGGCTTATCATCTCCGAACTTTTCCAAAAAGCATGACTTAAACTTTTCCCAAGACACGATGGTATGGGGTTGTTGGGAAAAGTACCATGTAGATGCATTGCCCTCAAAAGTATAGGGGAACAACCTACAGACTATGTCTTCATGCTCGACATTGCGGAGTCTTATGGCTAACATAAAAAATTTAATGTGATCTTCAGCGATCTGTTTTGAGTCAGGGTCAAACTTGGGGAGCCATTTCTCTGGATGTTTAGGTAAGGGATGTTGAGCTCCAGGTACAACTCCGACATCCTGATCGAGCCAAGGTCTAGAAGGATTGTTCTGGTTGGCCATTGGTGTAGTGGGTGTGGAAGGCTGAGAAGGGGAAATTCCTTCATGAGAAGAATCTCCTCCAGAAGAAGAAGGAGATGATGGAGGTGGTGAAGGAGGTATTCCATATCCTCCTGCAGCAGGGGTGAGGATTGGATCTATAGGGTTTACAGTGAGGTTAGTGCCTCCAATTTGTTCCCTGATATCATAGAAATCTAAAGGTTGGTTCAACAGACGGTTTGGTTGCCTCAAACAGGCTAAGTCACTATGAATTCTTATGAGAGATGGACAGACAATCTCTTGTATGTCACCACCTGTAGGATTCAGGGTTATTGGTTCAACTGTGACCCGTGGATTGTTGGTTGATGTGGTTGTTGTTTGAGGGGGAATGTTATCGTTTGAATGACTTCTTGTCACTATAAGTGAACGATTAGGTGGTGGAGGAGTCTTACGACTACCTCATGCCATTAATTATTTTCAGGCCCTCCTTCTAGTGCCATTTGTTGATGGGTGAAATTGACTGTCTGTCAACTGGAAGAGTGGAGCCAGTTCGGGGTTGTCTAAATAACCCAAGCCGTTTGGGATAATCCACCCTGACGGGTTTAGTAGCTCCGTTAGCCGATTTAAGTCCTAAGAAAACAAAAGAAAACTACTCTAAATTAATTAATCTAACTAAAAATAACTATTAAAACAAACTAATAAAAAAATCTAACTATTATATACACAATCTACTATCTAATACTACACAACTATAATTCTATAAAATCAAATGTTCTATTACTAACAGAGTCAGATCAATTTACAAATGTACAACATCTACAAATTACATATTTGAATGAAAACCTGAAAAACTCATTGGTAGTCTATCCTAAGACAACGAGACTATTGTTTTTTGATTTTATAATTTTATGAAAAAAAAATAACATAAAACTAACTAAACTAAGAAACTAAAATAATAAATCTAACTATGAATCTAAACTATACATATATCTAACTAAACTACTTATACTATACTAACAAATTAACTATTAAATACTAAATAACAAACTGACCTGAAGTAACGCTCCAAGTTTGTCCTGTGTATGCAATGATTGTCTTAGCTGATCGGAGGGAGGAAACCCGCACTGGATTATCCACGAGCTTCTCGTAATCTAGAAGCAGTTGTGCTCTTCAAATATAATTACAAGACAAGCAAGACATAAAAATTTACAACCTTATGATTTATAAATCTTCACAGTTAGATAAATCTGTATGCAAAGATCTATACAAAATGATTCAATTAACGAAGAAGAGAAATATGTGATTCCTTAACTGAAACAAAGTAATTGTTGTACTTTAAAAATAGGAGAGATCAGATATAGACAACATATAAATCCAATCACATCAGCATACAAAGAATTATGATAGCTAAAGTAGTTGATAATTAATTGCCAACTGATATGCAAAAACTTGAAACAAAAGTTTGATATATTGAAAGAAAAAGCTGTTACAAGACATCAACTTTCGTCTCAGTCTGAATCATAAATCCATAGTCTGGTTCTCCCACAGTGAGGATGGTGATGCTTATTACAAAAAATAACAAGTATTTAAAGACCTCCCATAGTGTAAAACATCCCTGTGGGAATTATCAAAACAGTTTACAGGAAATCTGGGATGTTATCCCAAGTTTGGCTAAACCAACAACCTAAAATAAAAACTATATCACACAAATATCTCCTAGACTTCCACAACATTCCCAATTGATTATTGCAATTTGAATGTACCTGAAAGAGGACCAAAAATAAACAAGTTAAGAGGATATTTTGTTGATAAAATTGATAAAAATCTAATTCTAAAGACTAGCTACAGAGTCTTCCGATTCTGTAGCTGGTCTAAATCAAACACAGAATCATATTAAAAATCAATTCGAATCTTAAAAAATATATTCAAACTATTTAAAAATGTTTGATTGCTAAAAACATCATTCAAATCGACACTTGTATGCAAATTGAACAAACTAAATCGTATTCAACCAAATGATAATAGAGATGGATACACTGTGTTTAATTCGTTATCACCAATTTGGGTTAACAAAATCGTATTGAATAACTCAACAACAATGAAATCGTTTCATGGACCAATTGAAATCAAAACCAACAGTTTATGTTTCTCCAACCATTAACAAAATCACTTCGAATCCAAACGAAATCAACAGGATCGTTTTCTCAAATTGATAGCACTATGTTAAACATAAACAAATGATCCATGCTATTAGCAAATCAAATCAAAACTGGTATGTAAATTATCAGAAACAAAATCATAATGGAATTAATCGTTTGATAATAGGATCTGTGGGACTCGTCCAACGTTTTTTATTGCCAATTCGGGGTATACAGAATCAATTGATATTCAACGAAATCATTACTTGAATCAATTTCAAAAATGAACTATTAGCCAAGTTTTCTCATACGAATTCAATAGAGACAAAATCATTTTTGAAAATCAAAACCAATAGAACAGTATCAAATCTACTTTCAATATCAATCTAACTCAAAAGAGGAAATCATGCTAACTCAAGACATGCATCAATCAAACCAAAATGAATCGAAATAGTTTGTGTTTGTTACAACCGTTATGAATCAACACAAGTCCACGATTATAGCAAGTAGATCTTTAGCATAGGTCAAAGATAATTAAAATCCAATCGAGAATACTAATTCAATACAGAACAGAGTCGTTTTGAGTTATCGCAATCAACAGAGTCGTTTTGAGTTTATTAGGAGCAAACGAAACTAATTAAAATCATACCAAATCAACTATCAAACAGAATTGATCCACAAACAAACCAGACCGAATCAAAATCAATGAATTGCTTGTACTAAACTGGGCACAATAAATCGCATAACCAAATCATATGTACATTTAATTTTAGTAAAATGAACCTACTGTACAGGATCCACAACATAACCGTTTATGATAATCAAACTATGAAAGAGTCATTTCAAATAATAAACAGACTTACCGAAACTCAAAAACCAATTCATTATATTAATCCAAGCAATTGATAAAATGAAATTGATATCGAAATTCATACCTGGATAATCAACAGACAACTTGGTCATGATAATTTGGAATTGACGAAAGTTGTCTTCGACTCGACATTCCTAAAAATGAACGAACCAGTGGTTTTCTGCTTCTTGTCATTAGCTTGAAGCCTATCCCTTTCTCTCGACAACACTGTGACTTGGTTATCTAAACATTTGATCTTTGATTGTAATAAGGAAATGTTAGTGTAGTAGCACTCAATCCACACATTACATTAGACACACGTTGTCTGCTCGAGCTTCGAAATTGTAGGTGAGGGTTTGTTTACATCACCAAGGGTTTCATTAGGTAGCTTGATTCTTGGGTAGCTAGGATTTTTCTTTAGGCAAGGGGGTAAATTAGAAACAGAGTCATAGGGTGGCTCGGAGCACAGACCATGGGAATAAGGGTACTCACTAGCTAGGAAGTGCTCGATATCAGAGTCTGAGTCTTCATTGAGGACTATGAGCCTTTGATCAGTGTTTGGTTTAGGTTTATTCATGGCAAAATCTTGATATCAATAGAGCATTCTTTTTACCTTTTCTATTGAGAGTAGGGTTACCCTTGACTTTCTTGCTCACAGGATTTTTTACAGCCTCAACCTTGTATGTTATAATGTTGGGTAGGTCGATATCACGGTAGAACGAGGATTTGGGAGAGAGTAGAAGGGAATGAAAAGGCACGGGTGGCCCGACCTTGGTCTCACTGACCATAGACTTGTCTATTTGGACAGACTCTGAATCAACAAAGCCATTTCTAGACATAAAAACTTGTCAATTATCGTCGTGGAGGTTTAAATGATGAACGACGATAAGTCTAATCAAGCCATGGTGAAACAATCTACTCTCAGCCTTCTCGTGTTTGAACCTCTTAGCCATTTTCTAAATACTACACTGGAAGTAATATGGCATGTTCAATGGATAGCCCATAAAATTCATTAACAGTTGAAGGTGATAAAGAAAAACCAATCCATACCGACCCTCACAGGTCACAAATTGTTTAACCATTATCAAAAGATCATTCCACCTGGGTTTAAGCATGGAAATAGGCATACATTTGTCACATGATGTAACCTTTCGTGATACGAATAGCAAAGGCCATGGCACCTCGTCGGCTTTAGATTTTTCAAACCATCGTTGGCCCATGGACGCCAATCCTGTGGCAGAGCTTATGAATTGTTCATTCAGATCAAGATGAATGTCACCTACTTTATCCCTACACCCATTAAAGGTAAGGGCGAATTGTTGTGCAACCAAAATATTGAAACCCTTGAACCTCTGTATAAACGTGAGCCAACCATTATATTGTAAATCCTTATGGGCGTTATCAAAGAGTAACAAATCCTGACTACCATTCGGCTCAATTCGCACCATCGGTGCCATAGAGAGGAGCACATGGTGAGCGATGTGAACGAGCCAGGGTTTGACTCATAGCATACACGGGAGTAGAATTCTCACAGGCTTACCTGAAACTAGCAAGGGTGAAACAGGGATAGGGGTAAACATTAATGACATATCGTGCGAAGGTGGTGGAGCTAGTTCATACATGCACGAAAGTCATATTTATAGTACAACCGCCGACGCAAATAGCTATTCCACCCACTATTGTATAGGTTAACAATTATGCCATTCGCTCGGCCAGTGAAATCAATGGTAAGTGGATTAAACATTCGCGTGAGCAATAGTTATAGTTTCAAAACCAAACAAATGAATCGAAACCAATACCAAGGGTTTAACTATGTGACATGTGTTTTATAGAACAATTTATACCAAGGGTTTAACCATAACACCAATGCTTTTTTATGTAACCAATGTGCCAAGTGAATTTATCAAATAACATGTAAATCCAATCACCAATGCATCACAAACTCAATCACTCATGAAACAAAATTACATAATCAATCAAAGAATGTCAAATGAGTACAGATCAAAAGGTCTTGCCAACTATATAATGATAAGTAAAATGTAAATGCAATGGGCATATCGACAAGAATGATAACGAAAATTCAGTGACGATTTTAATGCGACTTCGAAAACCAAGTTTTCACGCTTGTAGTCGTGAAAACAAGAACAAAGTTAAGTGTGCAAATAGCGCAAAAAATAAAAGTGTCGTTGTATTTGAGAATTGCGACGAAAATTAAGGTTTGCAAAACACTGGTCTAGGCAGCTTATAAGATAGTAGAAAAATGCGAATTGGCTGCCAACACATTGTTAAATTAATTTTTATTTATTATATGACCTAACAATTTTCTCCAAATTAGATGATTATCATTTAAAATATCTTACACAAAATTTTATTAAATTTAAAAAATATGGTTTGTCATTGAATCCTAAGAAATCACATTTTTCTATGCAGGATAAAAAATTAATTGAACACATTATCTCAAGGAATGGAGTGAAAATTGATCCTCCACATGTTGAATCAATTAAATTCATCATCCTACAAAGAAATAAGAAAAAAGATTCAATCATTTCTTGGAAAAATCAATTTGTGAGATGATTTGTTCCTAATTTTTCTAAAGCGGTAAAGGATATGATAAACATTCTTAAAAGGGATAGCCAAGTTAAATTTTCTTCAAAGGTGAGATATTCATTCAATCATATTAATAAATCCTTGGAGGAAGCACCAGTGCTGGTAAGTCCATCTTATTCAAAGGAATTTCTTATATTCTCTTTTGCTTCTGATGACACAATTGTTGTAGTTATTTTACAGAGAAATGAAGACGATCAATGTTAAGAACTTGAATAGATCTACAAATATATTCACCACAAATACTGAATACAAAATAGGTCCACAAAGAAATATATAAGAAACCACGCTTTATTATTACCAAACCCTTGAGGTAGGGCAACACCATACAATGGATCCTATTATGGAAGGGATCATCTCCTATTCACTTGCCTCTTCGAGGGGGCATCCTCCTATTGAGATACAACTCACAATACACTAATTCTCTTCATGTCTCATTACATTGCTTGAACCTCTTTATATAGTGATACCATCACTTAAGAACATTCTATAGGTGGAATCTTCTATAAATCCTCTTACATTTATTATATCCAATTACTCATTTATTATATCTAACTACTATAGTGGGATTTATTTAATAATATAATGGAACTATTCCACCTTACATTGAATGGCCTCCACTATTATCACTATGGGCCCTCTTCCCCCCCCCCACTACCTCTCTAGCTACCTTACATTCCATCCCCCTTATGAAATCATTTTCCTCAATGCTTGATGTACAACCATATACCAGGGTCCCATGGATAAGTATGGACCATAGTGCTGAAGTAGACTAGAGAACCAGGGTCCCATTGAGAAATGGAATCCACTATTTTGAAGTAGTCCAACCGCCATTATAAAATAGGGTCCCATGTCCAAGTTCTCATGTGAACTACACACAGAATATATCAACACCCAATAACCAACTGAAAATGATGCTCCCAATACTGACACCTATCATGTGGATCCAAATAAGAATATCCATCCATATAGTGGGAAAGGGTCAACATTCAATCTGGAAGGAACAATACCATTGTAGAATATGCAGCCTATATGTTGGTAATCATAACTAGCTTTTTACGTGGGATATTGATGTTCTCTATAGAAGGTGGAGTAGAGTCATCAAATAAAATATGGAAGTGGTTGTCATCTCAGAAATGACAATTATCCATATACCAATCATCACAATCGGAATCAAGATCATACCAAGCATATATTTCTTGATTATACTCATTCTTTATGTCCACCATAATAAATATCTCATGCATTCTATCCAATGAATCTTGAATACTAGGAAAACTATCATTGAGGCCATCTCCAAAGGCATCCAATTTGTCATTCAATGTGTCATACAATTGAGATTTGAATGCTTCAAGAATTTATTTGACGGTTTGAGAGGAAATATACATATGAGCACCCTATGAACTCTTCGGTCCCGAAACCATCATGAAAAATCCAAAAAATAGACCAACAAGTTACAACAAAAATCGCGATTTTTTCTAGAAAAGCCCTAAAAAACTATTGAATTTAAAATTCTCATAACTTCACTTCCCAGACTTGGTTTCGGCTGATTTTTTTTTTTGAAACTAGGTGAAATTGTAAGAGGACCTTATATATTTAATTTATTTGAGAAAATTCATCCTCCAGCTGCTACATAAATAAAAAAAAACCACGCCATCGTCTGCAAACAAAACCTTGAAAATTGCAGATTTTAAAACTTCAATATCTTGACTTCAAAGACTTCGTTTCAGATGATTTTTTTTTCAACTTGGGTCTTTTTCTCAGAGGAACTCATATAAACAAATTTATTCTGCAATTTTTTTACATAAATATACCTTAAATTTATTTAATTGGGTGTTTTTATGAGAGGAAATCAGATATACAACGTTTTTATACAAAATTTGCACATAAATATACCAAAAATTTATGGAATGTCGTGACCCTCTTTTTTCTTCTCCGAAAAAAAAATCTGCAAAAGCAAAAAATATTTGCCCACAATGTCTGCCAAGGAAAGTACTTTGATACCAGTTGTTAAGAACCTAAATAGATCTACAAATATAATCACCACAAATACTGAATATAAAATATATCCACAAAGCAATATAGAAGAAACCACACTTTATTATTACCAAACCCTTGAGGTAGGGAAACACCATACATTAGATCCTATTATGGAAGGGATCCTCTCCTTTTCACTTGCCTCTTTGAGGGGCCATCCTCCTATTGAGATACAACTCACAATAAAATAATTCTCTTCATGTCTCTTTACATTGCTTGAACCCCTTTATATAGTGCTACCATAACCTAAGAACATTCTAGAGGAGGAATCTTCTAGAAGTCCTCTTACATTTATTATATCTAATTACCAATTTATTATATCTAACTACCATAGTGGACTTTATTTAATAATATAGTGGAAATATTCCACCTTATATTGAATGGCCTTCACTATTATCAATATGGGCCCTCTGGGCCCCCCCACTACCTCTCTAATGACCTTACCATAAAAAACAACCAATCACATCCTTTATAAAAAATCTAAGAGATTCAGAACTCAAATATAACATTATGGAAAAACTAGCTTACACATTTGTTAAATATCTAAAATCTTTTAGGGTGTATGTTCTTCATTGTAGAATAATTGCATATGTACCTAGTAGCACATTAAAACATATTCTGAATCAACCTAATAATGATGGAAAAAGAGATAAATGGATAGAAAAAATTCAATAGTATGACCTTGAAATAAAAACAACAAAATTGATTAAAGGTCAAGGTTTAGCAAATCTTTTGGTAGAGTCAAATTACAAATCTCTTGGAATAAATCAGATTTCATAAATGATAGAACATCCTTCAATAGATTTTGAGGAGGAATACCTACAACAGCCCTTAGAAAAGGTACATGAAAAGTTTTATACATCTCTTTGGTACAAAGATATTGTATTTTATTTGTAACTCTTGAATGCCCGTATGATTTTAGTCAAGAAAAATCTATGTCTCTCAAACTTCAAAGAATAATGTATTTCATAATAGATGGAAACAATTATTGGAAAGAACCTTTGGATATATTGTTAAATTTTATTGTCGAGGAAGAAACTAAAGGGATCATATATGAATTTCAAAAAGGCATATGTGGAGGACACCATGATTGGAGAGACAAAACATACAAAATATTGAGAGGAGGCTATTATTGGCCAAAGTTACTTTCAAAAGTAAATGGAAATATAAGAGCTTATAGATAACATCCATGTTTTTTAGGTAGACAAAGGACTCCTTCATTATTATTGGTGTCAATAAAAGATGAAGCTCCTTTTCAACAATGGGGCCTGACTTCATCGGTGAGATTAACCCTCCATATAGTGCATAACATAAATGGCTCTTAACCACAACAAATTGTTTTTCTAAATGGGTGGAATCAATTCCTCCCAAGTTTTCTACTAATGTGGTTGTAATTCAATTCGTTGAAGAAAATGTCCTTGCCAGATTTGGATGTCCAAGAAAAATCATAACCGACAATTCTCAAGCTTTTAAATATCTTGCAATGATATATTTTTGTCAAAAATATAATAACATTCTTGGAATTTCAACTTCCTATTACCCTAAGGGAAACATATGGGTTGAATCTTAAAAAAAGAGTTTAATTAGAGTCATCAAGTAAGAATTAACTGATAATAAAAGAGATTTGAATTCTCATTTAAAAGTTGCACTTTGGGCCAATAGAATCAACACTAAAATATCTATAGGTATGTCTCCTTTCTAATTAATTTATGGAATTGATGTTTTACTTTGTATTAATCATGTTCTTCCTATGATAAAATTATTGTAGGATAGTTAAGAAGAGCCTAATGATATTACCAGAAGAATGAACCAACTCATTGAAGTAGAAGAAAATAGAGAACAATTTAATGATAAATTTCAATAATACCAAGACAAGATGAAATCCATTTTTGATAGAAGAGAAAAAGAAAGAAATTTTATTCTTGATGAATTAGTACTGAAATGGGATAGTAGGAGATAAGATATTGGAAAACATGGAATGTTTGATCATATATGGCTTGGACCTTACAAATTTTTTGCAATTGAATGAAGCAACTCATTTTCCATTCAAAATTTGGAAGGATATTTGTTGGGATTTCTTGTGAATGGGCAGTTCTTGAAGCATTTCATTCAATTCTAAACTTTTTATTTATTTCACTCATTGTATATAATCAGTTTTACTCTTTTGGTCTTTTAAAAGAACCTCTAAGTGAATATTTTTGAAATAAGATTTTGGATATGAAGTATGACTCGTGAAGATACATCAATGTTATTTATAAATCGTGATCTGAATACACAAAAATAGAATGTTCTTTCCTAGGTTAGCATGTTCACCTTTTTGTTAAGATTTATCATAGGTGATTACCTTAATTATTCTCTTTAAATAGATAAAACCTTTTGTTCTCAAATTTTAAAATCTTAATAGAAAATACTATCCCATATACTAATGCATATTTTGACATGTTACTTTAAAAACTGGAAAGGAGAACATCTTGTTTATTTCCTCATGAAAGTTGAAAATGTATGTTTTGAGTATTTTCTTCTAGGTAGAGGCTTAAGTGTAAAACTTATAACTTGTTGATTTACTCAAGACATGCTTCTAAAATGGTATAGGAAAGACAGAGTTAGAAATGAGAGAATGGAAATATTTATGAGTATGTTTTATCACTCAAGTATTTCTAACTCATCCTTGGTAAACAAACATCATCCCTTAAATGTGAAAACATATTTATTTCCCCCATCTCATGTAAACTGTCAAGCTAATTTAAAAAGAGATGGTGAAAAAACATTGAAGTGGGAAATGCAGATATCTTCACTAGGGATATGGATTCTTGTTGGAAGTGTGATGTGGGAGGCTTCGTAATTGTAACATCCCACTCTGGTGCACTGACAAAACTTATTCTTTGAGGACACTTGCTTGAAAGTGATCTGGATTTTTATGATGATAAACCACTTATTTTTTATGATGATGCGTTATGATTGATGACAGGATGTTTTACTATTGATGTATACAGGTGCTATTGACTCAGTTTATTTGAGTGTGCAAGGTTTTTGACCTGGAGGATGCAGAGGCATCGACGGAAGCCTTGGACTCCGGATTGAGTCAGGGAGTATGATATTGAGTTGATTTATTTACCATGATATTTATTGATTTGATGATATGTTGTTGACATGTTCTGACATGATCGTTGATGATGTAGGCTAACGATAGCTTGTCGACCAGACTCACATATGGAGTGAAGGGGCCACACATGATTTCCAGAGAGGATGAGGGAGAGGTATGGACAACATCCCTGCCACAGCCTACTAGCACTCCCGCCGTGGCTCGAACTGTAGGTTAACGATTACCTAGTTCGAGAGGATCCACGATGCCGTGAGGGCAGACTGCGACAGTCACTCACGATGA
>JZKD02S2080147.1:523120-540671 GCA_000966675.3 Picea glauca
CCCACAAGTTCACCTGGCGGAGTGTTGACTCCAGGGGTTATAGATGTCTACCAATCCGTCAAGTCAGCGAGTGGCACCCTTAGAGCACGTGGTGCATTTTGAAGGGCACGTCCTGCAAAGAAATACAAGTTAGCGAGTGGCACCCTTGGAGCACGTGCTGCATCCTGAAGGGCACGTCGCGCAACAGAAGCAAACGAGGCGAGTGGCACCATTGGAGCACGTAGTGCATCCTGAAGGGCATGTCGCATGGATGATGATGATGAGACAACCTAGATGACCCTAAGACCTTAATGCCTGATAAAATTCTTAAAACGACTCCCCTAATGAATTGTCGCCTAGTTCAATTTAAACCTAAATTTAAAACATCTCAAAGATAACATTCTGATAAGCCCTAAGAAAAGATCCTACAAAATTAAACATAAGGGCGTAAACTAAAACCCTCCTTTGTGTTAGTTAAAGTCTTATTAAACTAAGGGGGGGTAAAGTAATGAGGGGGAGAAATTAATTGAAACCCAGGGTTTTTAAATTTTAAAGAAGATTAAAATTATTTAAGAGAGGGAGTATAAAACTTTAGGATTTTAAAAAATATATTGAAAAGACTATTAAGCGCATTTATCATTTTGGGTTTGACAAAAAAAAAATAATAATAATAATAAAAGAGAGAATTAAAAAAAAAAAGTTAGAAATGAGGAAACTTGTAATAAAGGAAACTTAATAATGGAAAGTAGGAGACATAGGGTAAAAGAGAAAAGGAATCAACATTTAAAGAGTTACTAAAAATCAGAAACTTCATTTTAGGAATGTTATTAAAAGCATGAGAGGGGATCTAGGAACCCTAGGAGTAATTTTTGGAGGGACTTTAGGGGGAGTGAGGGAAATGAGTCTTTTTTTTTAATTTAAGGAAATTAATTTGGAGAACCATGGGGGATGAGTGACACTTGGACGACAGAGAATGTTTAGAGGCTTGTCATTAAAAAAATTAATTTAATAATGATTTAGGAAAGTAGGTGGGTCTCAAATTTCTATAAAAGAAGGGGAAATGAAGGAAGATGGATGAACGGTTAGCGTAACGTTATGATGCCGAATTGTGGCTTGACGGATTGCTTGTGAGGAGTTGGGTTTATCTCAGTTGTGTTGGAATGGTAGCTCAGCCGTGGAGGTGAGCTGAGAAGCTAGTCTTATAGCTAGTTCTTGTGTGGCCCCTTTGCGGCTCAGGGGGCTAAGGGGGAAGTAGAGGACCCCTAGTGATTGGCTGGGAGGTACCGGTGAGTTTTCTGCAGTCGATGAGTGGATGTGGCATGGAGCGCAGGACATCTTCCGAAGCGGGCGAGTGGCAACGGTATGATTTTAATTCTGGTGAAATCGTTTATAAATGGTTAGTGTTAAAATGTTTCTGATGTCATGCTGAAAAACTCATTTTTGGCAATTTCGTTTATAAATGGTTAGTGTTAAAATGTTTCTGATGTCATGCTGAACCACTCGTTCGGAAAATTCGTTTGGATTGATTACTGCGTCGTAGTTCTGAAATTTTGTTGGGTTAAATCGTTAACAAATTCGGTTTCTGAAATTTTTCAATTTGTATTTATTGGGCATTCTCTTGATTACAGTGGGCAAATTCGTTTATGATCTGTGTTTTAACTGATCTGGAAAATCAATTTATCTTCTGGCAATTCGTTATCTTCTGGCAATGCGTTTCGGGTGTTTTTGCTCTGCGTTTTAAATAGTTGAATGAGCTACGTTTTACATTCTGTGTTTGGGGAGTTTTAAATGGATTTCTTTATATTTATTGGCGGTTACCTCTGTGTGTCTTGGTCTGCACTCTCTTTCAGAATGAGCATCTTTATTTCGTTTTAATACTGTGGTATTGGGCGTTTTTGCAAATTGTTATCGGGAGTGGTTGCAACAGTTATATTGGGCGTTACATTTATATACAGTGAGCGTTGTTAGGTGGGTGTTCTCTTCCAGAGGGAGCCTCCTTACATTTCATTTTATTTGTTTGGCCTGCGTTTTAATGACAGGAGCAAATCTAAATGCAATCCGAATGCAAATCGAAATGGCAACACATTTCGTTTTAATTGTTTTGGCCTATATTTTAATGACAGGTGCAAATCTAAATGCAATCTGAATGCAATTCGTAATTGCAATACATTTCTTTTTATTTGTTTTGGCCTGCGTTTTAATAACTAGTGCAAATCTAAATGCAATCCGAATGCAAATCAGAATGGCATTGCTTTTCGTTTCATTTGTTTGTTCTACGTTTAATGGTAAATACCAATCAAATTGCAATTCTGAATGCCAATCCGAGTCCCGTCACATTTCATTTTATCTGCTAGGGTCTGCGTTTTCATGATATTCCTGTTGCGTTTTAATGATAAGCCTGTTGCACTTTACAACTGCATTTTACAATTGTGTTTAATGATATTCCTGTCGCGTTTCACAGCTGCGTTTGGGTTTGCGTTTGTTACTGTCACTGCGATGGGTTGCATTTTTGGGTTGTTGCTGTCTTAGTCATGACATTTCTATTTTGAAACCGATCTCCATAAAACTTGACAATTAATATATCCCTTTGCATGCGCGCCAGATACCCACGTATTTTTCCTTTTCCTCCTTTCCATTTTACTGAAATTACTGACAACCTCGCCATCTATTGGAATCCTGGTACGTTTTGTTCCTGGTCTCTATTCAATAACGGAACCCTAGGTTGATTCTTCCATGCATATGACAGGCATTCACGTTGACTATGTAGCTGTGACTGCGTAGGCTTAAAAGTAGAGGGTTCAGTCACTTACCAGACTTGGTTCAGAGCTCTTTATAATTAAGGGGTTTAGAAGGCTCAACTTACTAAGCGCGAATTTCCTTACCATCCGATTGGAAGGGATCCCTCAATTTTAGTTATCATGGTAAAACCATGTCTATTTTATTACCAACCTTTGTAACTAGAAACATTCTCTATTGACTTTTTATGTATTATTGTTTTAATTATGGTCATTTAAAATGTTATCATTTGTAAAAAAAAAAAAAATTGTGATGTGTTTTGCTATATCAAATAGATGTCACTTATAATTAGGATGTAATCTATATTGACATCCTTAAATTAATTTTGATCCTTACTTATTATCATTGTAATACTGATAGTTTCCATTTCCAGAAGTTGCCCTTTTAATTATTGTCCTTAATATTTTTATTATTTATAGATTGCCATTTTTCTACTTATGATGTGTATGGTTATTTTCAAAAATAATGCCACCTATCATTATGATGTTGTGTCTAAATATTGACTCCTTTAATTCATGGTTATCCTAATGATTGGCAACATTAATATTAATATTAATGGTTGGGCATTTCCAAATATTGCCTTTTTATTTATTATCATTTTAAATTTTAATATTTTATAGATTGCCATCTTGATTAGGATGTATATTGATATTCTCAATTTGATGTTCCTATATTTATGGTGTTATTTATATATATTAACATCTGTACTTAATGGTTATCTTACTTAATGGTTATCTTGAATCACTGTCATTATTAATGGTGATAGTTGTCCTTTCCAATATTGCCCCTTATAAGTATTGTCATGTTAAAATTTTAGTATTTTATAGATGTCCATTTTAAATTAAGATGATATAGTGTTACTTCCAATTATGATGTTACTTATGAATATGATGGTATTTTGCATTATTATTGAGATTTATGATTATAATGACATAGCATTGAGAGCTCCTCATGTTGGAATTAAATGTTTTTATCTTGTAAAGGTTATTATAATTTTGGTGGTTGTAGCATATAAGAGGTATTGGAATGGTAAGATCATGGTCCGAATATACGATACAAATGAATGATGGTTAATAATACATGACAATGGTGTTGTGATTTTGTTAATAACATATATGATGCCATGACCTAGATTTACGTACAATAAACTACGCGGAGTTAGTAAATGAGGGTTGTTGATTCATTTGATTAATGTTGAACTTGGGTGTCGTGGTCAGAGTCCTTTTGTCATGCACCATCCGTAAAGGATGTAGTCTTCTTTCTTGTTTATGTTTCACTTGATAGTATTTATTTGGTTGCTTGGTCAAATGTCGGGCGGGATATAGTCACCCCCGGGTAGCCTTAGGAGTCATGTCTGTGTGTGTGATTCTTCTGTATAAGGAATCCAGTTTTGTATCAAGAGTCTCGGGCCCTTTAAAGGCAGGGTTTCCACTCTTGCGACACACCTGACAGAGATTACTAGTTTCTACCTGAGCAGTCAGCCAGGAGCCTATCTAATCTTCTTTCAAGAAGACATAAGACTAAAAGCCCTGCTTTTCTGTGTAGAAATAGTAAACTCTACGGTTGGATTCTTCCATCTGTGACTATACTGTACTTAACACCTGTTGTCGTTTTCTGCACCCAGATGCTATTTGTACGCCTCATGTCTAGGGGTGTTTATTGCTTTTTGTCATTGTAATACATCGAGGTCATCTTGTTGTGTTCATCTTACTTGCGTCTTGTTCTAGGTCGTGTTACTAGTTTCTGCCTGAGCAGTCGGCCAGGAGCCTGTCTAATCTTCTTTCGAGAAGACATAAGACTAAACGCCCTACTTTCCTGTGCAAAAATAGTAACCCTGACACCCTGGATTATTCCCTCTGTGTCCTCACTGTGCACCCCTGTATGTCTTAATGTATGTGCTGTGTGTCGTCTGCCTATGGTCGTATTTGTTGCATTTCTCGTTGAGTGTCTTCAGTCTTCTTGTGCTGAACTTCGTGGTTGCGTCTTGTTGGTTGTCGAATGGCATCGTAGAGTTAAGTGTGTTGTTACTTCTACATGCATGGACACACCTCAAAGAAAAAAAAAAAAAAAAATTGCACCTGTTACTAGGATGGTTGTCGTAACGAGGGGGTCCTTACATATGGTATCAAAGTGGGTTCGACCCGCGACTTGGGATTCAATACGGCTTTCATTGACATGATTATGTTTGATTATTCTGTTGTTGATCAAGTTGATTATGTGTGTGCAGGTAATCATGGTTAGAGGATGCCGCGGAGGCAGACGACGGGGTGCTATGGGAGCAGGCGTGACGCCTCCAGCAGCATCCATGCCTGATGGGTCTAACCCCCAGGGAGGGGAATAGGTCCTTGGACAGGAGAAGATCACAGTTGCCGATGTTGTGGGGATGATGAGATCTTTCCAATGGATGTCCGAGGCGCTGATCAGAAGATTGGACAGAGATGAGGCCAGGGCACCGGCACCTGCTGAGTTTCTGCTACGCTGTCGCCAACCTGCCCTTAGCGGCCCGGTCGCCTTCACCAGGACCTTCAACAACTCAGCCCGAAGAGTTAACACTCTTCCGACTCCCCTCGAGAATTCCTTACCCACAGAAATACTACCGTGCGATTCTTCCTTTTGGAAGTTGGGAGATCGGATCTCGCGATATCGCGAGACTCACAATAACTTTCTCGTGCAATCAAATTTCGAACCCCGAATGCCGATGGTCAACGGTCAAATCTCGGGATATCCCCACTCGCGACACCGAGCCATTATGTTTTTAACCTCCGAGTACGGAAGTGACAATCCCCGATGAGAGGCCACCTGTCCTTCGCTTAGTCTCCTGGGCTCGCGCTGCCACGTCAATCTCGGGATTTCACGGATTGCGGATCCACGACGCAAAGTTTCCTTGTTGTTCGAAATCCCAACTGCCGAAACTCTGAAACTTCGTATTTGTGCCACCTGTCCCTTCGACGATCGACGACTCCTGCTAAGTCGGGAAATCATTGTTCGTAATTTTGACGTGCATGTAACACTTGCGCTCTCCAACCCCGATATGCCGATGTGCGATGGAAAATGGCTTCCTCTCAACACCAGCGAGTTAGTCTCCTCGCAACTCCTCGGTGATCCAACGATCAACGGTGCTTCACGACTTCTCACCTCAAAAAAAAGTCTTCTATTCTCTTCCTCTTGAAGAGGTTCTCCCCTTCGTCACCTTTTTTCTATATGAACTTCTATTGGTTCTGTTTCCACAATGAAATAGGAGTTATCCCTCCTGAGCTTTTACTAACTCAGACTTCTTCAGAGATTTTTTGAACAAGTTCCCTGTGCTCGATCTTCAACCACTTCCAACAGTGATGAAGTCTTTTGGGTCCTATGCATTCAACCTCGCAACGACCTCGCCCTTTCCTTCTCAGACTTGCTACTGAGACTTCACGTCCAACCTGCACTCACCTGTAAGGTTTTAACAACCCCGACCGGCTCAAGGCAAAAGAGAACAAAAATTCAACTACTTAGCCTCCTCGACGCACTCTATGCGGAGGTATTCGACTGCACTCGATTCAGGAATATCTTGGCCTAAGCAGAGAAACAATTGAAACTCATTCCCTCAGGTTAGGAACTTGATACGCAATCACATATGCAGCGTATAAAAGATAAGCATAAAAGGAAGAAAACATGCAAAGGCATAATATCAACAACACACAGAGCTCAAACACATCCATGGAATTGAACCAAATCTTTTCCTATTAATTCAATAGCTGTACATGGAGGGTTTCACAAATCTCTGTTCTGCTCCTCTTCTCTCAATGCTCCCGTATGAATGAGAATGTGTGTCACAATGATACAAGGGAGGGTGTCTATACTCTATTTTCCCTCTCGAAAGGTGACTATCTAATCTACAATAAATTTCTATCTAACAGCCTTAATAGTATTAAATGCCTTCCTATCTAAAACATAATACAAGTGCGCTCGACTTTGAATGCCCTTAGTTAAATGGCGACGCAACAATACCAAGGTAGATTTCAAAAATTGAGGTTCGCTGGCTTGTCCATCTGTATCTTCTTTTCACGCGTTGGCTTCGTTTAATTGAGGTGTAGATGCTCCTGCATCATACTCCTTGGCTCAAAAAAAAAATATTTCATGGGCTCCTGTCCATGATTTCCCGCATAGTATGCCCATGTTTCTATATGACTGCCTCTGTCTCCCAACTGGCGTCCTCCACTGGGTGATTCTTCCATTTCACCAGGTATTCAAAATATTTCTTTCTCCTGGTCTTCTTACCTGCTCTTTTATCCAGTATGCACTCCATCTGCGGCGTCTGTGCAACTGGTAGTTGTTTCTGCCACGGGATGACTGGTTCATCAGTTCCAGTTTCTGGTTCATCTTGAGCTTGTTATATGTTCCCCTTGGGAAACTTTCTTTCCTCAGGTGCGCCAGGACCATATCCCCAACTTCGAACTGAAGTTGCCTCTTTCTCTGGTCGGCTCTACGCTTATACTCTTGATTTGTTTTCTGCAATCACTGTTTCACCTCTACGTGAAGTTCCCGCATTGCCTCTGCGAATTATTCAGCCCTCGCGCTGCTAGTCTCAGCCTGTTCTGGCTTTCTGAGCTCAGACACTCCTCTTGGCTGTGTCCCATACAAAATCTGAAATGGTCTCTTACCTGTACTCCGATTCACCGAATCATTGTATGCAAATTCTGCCTGTGGTAGGATCTGATCCCAACTGCTGTGATGCTCAGTCACTAGGCTCCTCAACAGATCCCCCAGGATCCTGTTGAATACTTCCATCTGCCCATCTGTCTGCAGATGGTATGTAGAACTGAATGCCAAGTTTATCCCCAGCTTCTTCCATAGCGTCCTCCAGAAGTGACCTATGAACTTCGTATCCCGATCTGAGACTATGCTTCTCGGTAATCCATGCAATCGCACAATCTCTTTGAAAAATAAATTTGCGATGTGGGTTGCATCGCTCGTCTTATGGCACAGAATGAAATGCGCCATCTTCGAGAAACTGTCCACCACTACAAAAATGGAATCAACTCCTCGCTGTGTTCTCGGTAATCCCAGAACAAAATCCATGCTGATGGCCTCCCATGGCCTCTCGGGTATGGGTAACGGCTGATATAACCTTGTGTTCTGTTTTCGGCCCTTTGCATGTTGACAAATTCTACATCGGTCAACAAAGAATTTAACATCTGTACTCATGCCCGGCCAAAAATATGATTCGCTCAACTTTGTGAATGTTTTGTCATGTCCAAAATGACCTGCTAGGCCTCCGCTGTGCTTCTCCTTCACCAAATTCTCTCTCATAGAACAATCTGGAATGCACAATTGATTGCCTTTGAATAGAAATCCATCCTGGACCAGGTAGTCAACCCACAGAATCCTATCCCTGAGAACTGGGTTCTTGGCTGCCTCGTATGCCTCGCCAAAATCTACGTCAGCTGCATACATATCTTTTAAATTTTCAAAACCCAAGGTTTTGACTCTAAACTCCTGCAGCAGCAAGCATTTCCTGCTCAAGGCATCAACCACCTTGTTCGCAGTCCCCGAAATATGCTTGATCACGAATGTGAAATTTTGCATGTATTCCACCCATTTTGCATGCTTTTGATTCAACTTCTCCTGTTGACTTACAAATTGCAGTGCATGATTATCACTGTACAGCACAAATTCCTTGGGTATGAGATAATGCCTCCACTTCTTCAATGCCTGGATGATGGCATAGAATTCCTTGTCGTATGTGGAGTACTTCAACTTCGCATCATCCAGCTTCTCGTTGTAATATGCTACAAGTCTTTCATCCTGACTTAAGACCCCTCCAACAGCATACCCACTAGCGTCACATTTCACCTGGAAGGTTTTCCAAAAATCTGGCAGCACCAACACTGGCTGCTCAGTTATCTTCCACTTCAACAAATTGAAGCTCCTTTCAGCCTCGGTTGTCCACTGGAAAACTTTATGCCGCTTTTTCACAGTGTCCTGTAGAATCTTTCCAACCCATGGAAGCTTCGTACCTCAAAAACATTCCTCGGCGATGGCCAATTCCTGATTACTTCAACCTTCTCGGGATCCATCTTTAGTTCATTCGCCAAGATTACAAAACCCAAATATATGAGTTCTGTTTGCATGAATGATCACTTCTTCAAATTTATCAACAGTTTCTCCTCCTGCAGTCTTTTCATCACTATGGCCAAATGCCTCAAGTGTTCTTCCCTGGTTTTACTGAAAATCAGTATATCGTCCAGGTACACCACCACAAATTTTCCAATGAATTCCCGCAGGACTTCATTCATCAGCCGCATGAAAGTGCTGGGTGCATTGGTCAACCCAAACGGTATGACCAGCCATTCGTACAAACCCTCGTTTGTCTTGAACGTTGTCTTCCATTCATCTCCCTCTCTCATCCGGATCTGATGGTATCCGCTCTTGAGATCTATCTTCGAAAAATAATTTTCCCCGCTTAGGCAATCCATCAAGTCATCCATCCTCGACAGTGGAAACCTGTACCTAATGGTAATCTTATTTATGGCCCTGGAGTCTGTACATATCCTCCAGCCTCCACCCTTCTTCAGACTCAGTACTGTCGGAACAACACACGGACTTAGACTTTCTCTCACTAGTCCCTTATCCTGCAGATCCTGTATCTGTCTTTTGACTTCCTTGTTCTCCTGAGGTGTCAACCTGTACGTTGCCTTATTTGGCAAACCTGCTCCAGGTATGAGGTCAATGTGGTGACTCACACTCCTCATCGGTGGCAACGAACAAAGTAGTTCGTTCACAATGATGTCAGCAAACTCTCCCAGCAGTTGCTAAATCTCCTCTGGAAAGTCGTCCACTCTTGTGCTTGTCAGGACAATTCTTGGCTTCCTGACAACACAGAACTGTGGATCCTCATCCTTCTCCAACTCTGTGAGAAGTTCCTTCCCACTCATGAGAAGTATGGTACTGGTTACTTCCGGCTCCACCTTCTTATCCTTTCCCGGAAGCAGTGTATGTGTTTTTCCATCCTTCTCTAAGGTGTATGTGTTCATTCTCCCATCATGAACCACATGTCTATCATACTGCCATGGTCTCCCCAATAATACATGACAGACATCCATGGGAATGACATCACACAGAATCTCATCCCTATAATCACCCATTTTAAAATTTACCAAGCATTGTTTTGTAACACATACCTGGTGTCCTTTCTGCAGCCATGTCACTTTGTAAGGACTCAGGTGCTTGTTCATTTTCAGCTCCAGCTTCTCCACCATCTCGGTCGAAACGAGATTGTCGGTGCTCCCACTATCCACTATAACCTTGCATTTCCATCCCTTGGTCTTGCAAGTCGTTCGGAACAGTCGGCATCTCTGAGCTGTGTCCACCTCTTTCTCAGGTTTCAAAAGGACCTTATGCACTGTTAGTGACTTCCCACTTCCAGTGTCTTCATCCTCCACGTCATGCCTCTGCACCTCTACAACGTGAGTTTTTCCTCCGTCCATTTTCCTCTCTGGACAGTCCACTACTTTATGACCGTCTTTACCACACGTGAAACATGTGATAACTCCTCCATGGCCTCTTCCTCTACCTCGGGTATGAGGAAATGTATTTGCATCAGCATATCCCCCCTGCTGATCATCTTGCTGCCTCCTCGGTCCAGAAATTTGTTGTCTCTGCTATGAGGTTCCACCTCTTTCATCCTTTCCCTAAGGTTTCTTCCAATCCTCCTTGGGCTTTTGAGTTCTTTCCTGGGAAAAAACTTTACCTCGTGGCTGGCTTCTACCTCGCCCTCGTTGTCCCTGCTTGCGGATCAACTTTTCTTCGGCTTTCAGAGCCATCTAGTACACATCCTCAACAGTGCGGATGGTAACCATGCTCAGCTCGTCCTGAATGTCATACTTGAGACCATTCATATATCTCGCTACCTTCTCGTCATCACTTTCCCGATGACCAGCTCGAATGTTGAGCCTGTAGAACTCTTCGGTGTACTCTTTCACCATCATCAACTTCTGCCTCAGGTTCTGCATGTGCCTGAAAAGAGTGATATGGTAGTCCCTCGGAATGAACTTCGCCTTCATCTTGGTGATCATCCTGTCCCAGCTCTTGATCTTCTGTTTTCCTTTGGAACATTTGTCTGCCTGTAGCTCATCCCACCATAAGGTTGCATGTCCTTTCAGCTTCGTGACAACATGCCTTACTTTCTTATCCTCTTCGATGTCCTCGTAATAGAAGTAGGTATCCAATGCTCGGATCCAATCCAACAACTCCTCTGCGTTTAGAATTCCCTCATATATGGGAATGTCCATCTTCGTCTTTGAGCTCATCCTCGAAATGGCTTTGATTAACCTATCTGTCGAGGCATCTTCTGCTGAGACCTCTTCTTGGTCATGTCCAGCCTCCTCTTCAATATCGGGATCGCTGAACTCCCCTGCATCGGCTCCACGCCTCTGGGTGGCCTCCATATCTTCGAGTCTTGCCCTGAGATCTCGTATTTGACACTCCATTGTTGGATTCCCTGCCTACCTACCCCTTCTTCGGGTGTCCCTATCCTCACAATAAGGTGACTGCCTCTCTCTCCTAGGTGGCATGCCAAATTTCGTTACTGCCTCTCTCTACTATCGTAGCAAAGAGAATCCCCAACCTACGCTCTAATACCACTTTGTCTCCAACCTGCCCTCAGCGGCCCGGTCGCCTTCACCAGGACCTTCAACAACTTGGCCCGAAGAGTTAACACTCTTCCGACTCCCCTCGGGAATTCCTTACCCACAGAAATACTACCACGCGATTATTCCTTTTGGAAGTCGGGAGATCGGATCTTGCGATATCGCGAGACTCACAATAACTTTCTCATGCAATCAAATGCCGAACCATGAACGCCGATGGTCAACGGTCAAATCTCAGGATATCGCCACTTGCGACACCGAGCCCTTATGTTTTTAACCTCCGAGTACCGAAGTTTCGATCCCCGATGAGAGGCCACCTGTCCTTCGCTTAGTCTCCTGGGCCCACGCTGCCATGTCAATCTCAGGATTTCGCGGATCGCGGATCCACGACGCAAATTTTCCTTGCTGTTGGAAACCCCAACTTCCGAAACTCTGAAACTTCGGATTCGTGCCACCTGTCCCTTCGGTGATCGACGGCTCCTGCTAAGTCAGGAAATTGTTGTTCGTAATTTTGATGTGCATGCAACACTTGCACTCTACAAACCCGATATGTCTATGTGCGATGACAAATGGCTTCCTCTCAACACCAGTGAGTTAGTCTCCTCGCAACTCCTCGGTGATCCAACGATCAACGGTGCTTCGCGACTTCTCACCTCAAAACAAAGTCTTTGATTAACTTCCTCTTGAAGAGGTTCTCCCCTTCATCACCTTTTTTCTGTATGAACTCCTATCGATTCTGTTTCCACAATGAAATAGGAGTTATCCCTCCTGAGCTTTTACTAACTCAGACTTCTTCAGATATTTTTTGAACAAGTTCCCTGTGCTCGATCTTCAACCACTTCCAACAGTGTTGAAGTCTTCTGGGTCCTGTGCATTCAACCTCACAACAACCTCGCCCTTTCCTTCTCAGACTTGCTACTGAGACTTCACGTCCAACCTCCACTCACCTGCAAGGTTTGAACAACCCCGACCGGCTCAAGGAAAAAGAGAACAAAAATTCAACTACTTAGCCTCCTCGACGCACTCTATGCGGAGGTATTCGACTGCACTCGATGCAGGAATCTCCTGGCCTAAGCAGAGAAACAATTGAAACTCATTCCCTTAGGTTACGAACCTGATACGCAATCACATATGCAACGTATAAAATATAAGCATAAAAGGAAGCAAACATGCAAAGGCATAATATCAACAATACACAGAGATCAAACACATCCATGGAATTGAACCAAAGCTTTTCCTATTAATTCAATAGTTGTACATGGAGGGTTTCACAAATCTCTGTTCTGCTCCTCTTCTCTCAATGCTCCCGTATGAATGAGAATGTGTGTCACAATGATACAAGGGAGGGTGTCTATACTCTATTTTCCCTCTCGAAAGGTGACTGTCTAATCTACAATAAATTTCTATCTAACAACCTTAATAGTATTAAATGCCTTCCTATATAAAACAAAATACAAGTGCGCTCGGCTTTGAATGCCCTTAGTTAAATGGCAGCGCAACAATACCAAGGTAGATTTAAAAAATTGAGGTTCGTTGGCTTGTCCATCTGTATCTTCTTTTCACGCGCTGGCTTCGTTTAATTGAGGTGTAGATGCTCCTGCATCATACGTGCACCGGTCATTACTGGTAGCATTCACCGTGAACTCAAGAAGGTGAAATTTCCCAAGTTCTTTGGTGCCCTGGATGACGCAGCCGCTGAGGCATGGTTGGAGAATATGGCGATGTGCTTCGCACTTCGTGATTATACCTCCAACATGAAGGTCCGCATGGCATGTTTTATGGAGCTGCTCCAGTATTATCCGCATATGAACACTAAAAATCTCAAGGTCAACAGGTTCATGTTTGGCCTTAACGGCAGCCTGCGTGCAAAGGTTAGGATTCTGATGCCTCAAACCTTGCATGACGCTGTCCAAAAGGCCCTCATAGAAGAGGAGGATCTTATCAGTGGAGGTCAGACTAGGACTCCAGCGAGACCTGCAGGGCAGGGTTCATCTGGTACACCATAGCAGGAGACACCAGCGAGACACATGCTGGGGTATCGTGGCTTCCAGAGGGGATCCAATTTTGCTACAGCACGATGACCGCCGCCTCAGCAGAAGACACCTTACCGAGGACCATAGCAGCAACAACAATGCCACTCGCAGCAGCAGCAGTTTAGGCCTGTTCAGCAGAACAGACCAGGTTTCCAGGCCAGTGGGCCATCATCTTCTACTTTGGGTACCAGGACTACTGGGCCGAAGAAGGGGTGTTGGACGTGCAGGGAGACACACTACCAACGCGACTGTCCTGTGGAGAGGACTAGGGCGTCCAGATCAGCTAAACCTACTACAATGGGAGATATGGGCAAGGCCCATCGTATTCATGCAGCGGTGAATAACCGCCAGGCAGAGCACCAGTCGCCTGTGCTCGAGACAACAAGTATTGTCACTGACCAGACCCTTAGTATTTTGATAGACCCAGGAGCTATTGAGAGTTTCATTTCTGGTGTAGCACTAAAAAGGATTAAGGTCAAGGCAGTTGAATAGGACAAGTTTAGCTTCGTGGAGATGGATTCGAGAGCCAAACAGAAGGTCGGACGAAAGGTTGCGGGCTGTGCCCTTAACCTGGGAGAGTTTTTCATGAGGGTCAACTTGTACGTCATGATCTTAGGATATTATGACATCGTGATCGACATGGATTGGTTGGAATCGCATGAGGCGATACTCAACTATAAGACAAAATGGTTGAGCTTAGTCGATGATGAAGGACAGAGACGTGTGATAGTAGGATGGAACCAGGGAGTATCCCTAAGGTTCGTCTCTTCCTTACAGTTACATAAGAGTATGCACAAGGGGTGCAAGCTTTATGCGATCCTTGCACTAAATAAAAAGGGAGTAGCAGAAGGTCTAGAACACCTTCCGGTGGTGAAGGAGTTTGTGGACGTATTTCCAGAGGAGTTGCCTAGGATGCCGCCAGAAAGAGAATTAGAGTTTACTATAGACCTGAAACTGGGGACTGAACCGATAGAAAGAACGCCTTATCGGATGTCGACCCCGGAGTTGCATGAGTTAAAAATGCAACTGAAGGAGTTGCTAGACCTGGGACTGATACGTCCTAGTGTGTCACCGTGGGGTGCACCCTTGATTTTCATTCGTAAGAAGGACGGATCATGGAGGTTTTGCATTGACTATCGTCAACTCAACAAGGCTACGATCAAGAATCAGTAGCCCTTACCAAGAATTAACGTTCTGTTTGATCAAATGAAGGGTGCGACAGTGTTCTCTAAGATTGATTTGTGATTAGGGTATCACCAGTTACGGATCAAGGAGGATGACATCCCTAAGACCACTTTTAAGACAATATTTGGACATTACGAATTTACTTTTTTACCATTTGGACTGACAAACACCCCAGGGGTATTTATGAGCTTGATGAATGGGGTGTTTCGCGAGTACTTGGACAAGTTCGTCCAAGTATTCATTGACGATATTTTGATCTACTCTCGAACAATGGAGGAGCATGATGAGCACTTGCACTTGGTACTACAGTGTTTGTGAGAGAAAAAATTATATGGGAAGATGACCAAATGCTCTTTTTATCAATCGAGGATTCACTACTTAGGGCATGTCATCTCCGGCAAAGGTATCGCTGTGGATCCAGCCAAGTTTGAGGCTATTATAGAATGGCCTGCGTCGAGGAATGTCACAGAAGTGTGTAGCTTTATGGGTTTAGCCAGATACTATCGATGGTTTGTCGAGGGATTTTTGAAGATAGCAAGTCCGATCACGGAACTGCAGAAGAAAAACAAGAAGTTTGTTTGGACTAAGAAATGCGCAGAAGCATTTCGAATTATTAAGGATTTGTTGACAATAGCGCCGATACTAAAGGTCCCTGACATGGACGTAGACTTCTTCGTATGCACTGACGCATCCAAAGAAGGTTTAGGTGGAGTCTTGATGCAAGACGGACAAGTGATTGCTTACCTTTCGAGGAAATTAAGAAGGCATGAGGAAAACTATGCGACGCATGATTTGGAGTTATTAGCCATCATATATGTCTTAAAGGTATGGAGACACTACCTGGTTGGATGAAAATTTGAATTAAGGACTGATCATTGTCGATTAAAACACATTTTTACACAAAGCGACCTGAACGCGCGACAACGACGTTGGTTGGAATTGCTTAGAGAGTACGACTTCGAGATTACTTACATAAAGGGAATACTGAACCAAGTGGCAGATACTTTGAGTCAGAGGCCACACATCTTTTCAGTGTTGCCTCTTCAAACGAATCTCCGTGAGAAGATTCTCACTTTACGGCGTGACGATGACTGGTACAAAGAAGTCGAGGATTTTATCGGACAAAACACTATGATGGTACCGTGATTTGAGGGAGATTCATTTGATAGTGATGGTTTATTGAGGTTTAGAGGTTGGATTTACGTACCGCCAAACGACGAGTTGAGGATGTTGATCCTGAGCAAGGCTCATAGAGCATTTTACATGGCTCACCCAGGAGTTACGAAGATGAGGGCAGACCTTAAGCCCTTGTTCTTCTGGAAAGGAATGAAGGCCGACATAGTCAACTTTGTGGCTAGATGTCTTGAGTGTCAGTAGGTAAAGGTTGAACATAGACACCCGGTAGGATTACTTCAACCGCATGCTATTCCAGAATCGAAATGGGAAGTTATTTCAATGGATTTTATTGTTGGATTGCCACTGACGGCAAGGAGACACGACTCGATTTTTGTAGTAGTAGACACTCTGACAAAGAGTGCTCACTTTATTCTGGTGCATATGACGTATTAGGCACCTGACATAGTGAGAGTTTTCATCAGTGAGATTGTGAGGCTACATGGCATGCCTAAGAGGATTATATCCAATCGAGGATTGGTGTTTACCGAAGGATTTTGGACGAGTTTCCAAGAGGACTTGGGAACTCAACTTAATTTTAGTACTGCATATCACCCAGAGACTGACGGACAGATAGAACGTATGAAACAAACCTTGGAAGACATGTTTCACATGTATGTGATGGACCAACAAAAGCGTTGGGAGGAATTCTTGCCTCTCGTAGAGTTCGCTTACAACAACAGTTACCAGAGCACCATTAAGATGGCGCCTTTTGAGTTTCTCTATGGCCGACCATGTCAGATGCCCTTGAGTTGGGATCGGATTGAGGATAGGGTCCTGGTGGGACCAGAAGTGATCCAAGAAATGGAAGAGCAGATGAAAACCATAAGACAAAGGATAAAAGAAGCGCAAGATCAATAGAAGAGTTATGTCGATGCGCACCGAGTTGACCATAGTTACGAGGTCGTCGATCGAGTCTTCTTGCGGGTAAAACCGCATAAGAGTTTGATCAAGTTGGGAAAGGGAGCTAAACTCTCTCCTAGGTTCATGGGACCCTTCGAGATTGTGGAGAGAAAGGGGCCCGTGGCCTATTGACTAGCCTTGCCTGATTCTTTGAGGCGTATGAACGATGTTTTTTATGTATCTATTTTGAGACATTTTATTAGTGATCCGACACACGTGATTGACATGAGTTCTTTGCAGGTATCAGACGAGGGAGCGTTGATGGATGATCTAGTCTGCATTTTAGATCATCGCGTTCAATAGTTATGGCGTCGAACGGTAGAACAAGTCAAGGTCCAGTGGGACAGTTATAGTCCACACTCGGTGACCTCGGAGGACGCATATGATATGCACCAGCAGTTTCCATTTTTGTTTGATAGATAGACTTATGATACTGTGGTACTTATGATATTGTGTTACATTTATTTTTGGATTTATACTGAGAAACTTTAGGACGAAGTTTAGACCAAGAGGGGGTGTATGTAACATCCCACTCTGGTGCACTGACAAAACTTATTATTTGAGGACACTTGCTCGCAAGTGATCTGGATTTTTATGATGATAAACCACTTATCCTTGATGATGATGCTTTATGATTGATGACAAGATGTTTTACTATTGATGTATATAGGTGCTATTGACTCATTTTATTTGAGTGTGCAGGGTTTTTGACCTAGAGGATGCAGAGGCATCGACGGAAGCCTTGGACTCCGAATTGAGTCAGGGAGTGTGATATTGAGTTGATTTATTTACCATGATATTTATTGATTTGATGATATGTTGTTGACATGTTCTGACATGATGGTTGATGATGCA
>JZKD02S2080147.1:540681-554551 GCA_000966675.3 Picea glauca
ATATTAATGGTTGGGCATTTCCCAATATTGCCTTTTTATTTATTATGATTTTAAATTTTAATATTTTATAGATTGCCATCTTGATTAGGATGTATATTGATATTCTCAATTTGATGTTCCTATATTTATGATGTTATTTATATATATTGACATTTGTACTTAATGGTTATCTTGAATCACTGTCATTATTAATGGTGATAATTGTCCTTTCCAATATTGCCCCTTATAAGTATTGTCATGTTAAAATTTTAGTATTTTATAGATGTCCATTTTAAATTAAGATGATATAGTGTTACTTCCAATTATGATGTTACTTATGAATATGATGGTATTTTGCATTATCATTGAGATTTATGATTATAATGACATAGCATTGAGAGCTCCTCATGTTGGAATTAAATGTTTTTATCTTGTAAAGGTTATTATAATTTTAGTGGTTGTAGCATATAAGAGGTATTGTAATGGTAAGATCATGGTCCGAATATACGATATAAATGAATGATGGTTAATAATACATGACAGTGGTATTGTGATTTTGTTAATAACATATATGATGCCATGACCTAGATTTACGTACAATAAACTAAGTGGAGTTAGTAAATGAGGGTTGTTGATTCATTTGATTAATGTTGAACTTGGGTGTCGTGGTCGGAGTCCTTTTGTCACGCACCATCCATAAAGAACATAGTCATCCTTCTTGTTTATGTTGCACTTGATAGTATTCAGTTGGTTTCTTGGTCGGATGTCGGGCGGGATATAGTCACCCCCGGGTAGCCTTAGGAGTCATGTCTGTGTGTGTGATTCTTCTGTATAAGGAATTCAGTGCCGTATCAATAGTCTTGGGCCCTTTAAAGGCAGGGTTTCCACTCTTGTGACACACCTGACAGAGATTACTAGTTTCTTCCTAAGCAGTCAGCAAAGAGCCTGTCTAATCTTCTTTCGATAAGACATAAGACTAAAAGCCCTGCTTTTCTGTGTAGAAATAGTAAACTCTATTGTTGGATTCTTCCATCTAAGACTGTACTGTACTTAACACCTGTTGTCATTTTCTGCACCCGGCTGCTAGTTGTATGCCTCATGTCTAGGGGCGTTTATTGCTTTTTGTCATTGTAATAGGTCGAGGTTGTCTTGTTTTGTTCGTCTTGCTTGCGTCTTGTTCTAGGTCGGGTTACTAGTTTCTGCTTGAGCAGTCGGCCAAGAGCCTATCTAATCTTCTTTCGAGAAGACATAAGACTAAACGCCCTACTTTCCTGTACAGAAATAGTAACCCTAACACCCTGGATTCTTCCCTCTGTGTCCTCACTGTGCACCCCAGTATGTCTTAATGTATGTGTTGTGCGTCGTCTGCCTATGGTCGTATTTGTTGCAGTTCTCGTTGAGTGTCTTCAGACTTCTTGTGCTGAACTTCGTGGTTGCGTCTTGTTGGTTGTCGAGTGGCGTCGTACAGTTAAGTGTGTTGTTACTTCTACACACGCGCACACACCTTAAAGAAAAAAAATAAAAAAAATTGCACCTATTACTAGGATGGTTGTCGTAACGAGGAGGTCGTTACATATGGTACCAGGGCGGGTTCGACCCGCGACTTGGGATTCGCTACGGCTTCCGTTGACATGATTATGTTTGATTATTCTGTTGCTGATCAAGTTGATTATGTGTGTGTAGGTAATCATGGTTAGAGGACACCGCGGAGGCAGACGACGGGGTGCTAGGGGAGCAGGCGTGATGCCTCCAGCAACATCCACGCCTGAGGGGTCTAATCCCCAGAGAGGGGAACAGGTCCTTGGACAGGAGCAGATCGTAGTTGTCGATTTTGTGGGGATGATGAGATCTTTCCAGCACATATCTGAGGCACTGATCAGCAGATTGGACAGAGATGAGGCCAGGGTGCCGGCACCTGTTGAGGTTCCGCTGCACGCACCGACCGTTACTGGTAACATTCACCGTGAACTCGAGAAGGTGAAATTTCTCGAGTTCTTTGGTGCCCCGGATGGCGCAGCCGCTGAGGCATGGTTGGAGAATATGGCGATGTGCTTCGCACTTCGCGATTATACCTCCAACATGAAGGTCCGCATGGAGGTCTTTCAACTAAAGGGGAGCACTCTTCTATGGTGGAAGACGCTCCTACCGTAGCTGAACATGGCCATCGAAGACGTGTCATGGGAACTGTTCAAGGAACGGTTCTGGGAGAGGTATCTTTTAGAGGAATTCACTGAGCATCAGCTCAATGAGTTCAACTCATTACGACACGGAGGTCATATAGTGCCCGAGTATGAGGCACGTTTTATGGATCTGCTCCGGTATGCTCTGCATCTGAACACTGAGAAGCTCAAGGTCAACAGGTTCATGTTTGGACTTAACGGTAGCCTACGTGCAAAGGTTAGGATTCTGATGCCTCAAACCTTGCATGACACTATCCAAAAGGCCCTCATAGAAGTGGAGGATCTTATCAATGGGGGTCAGACCAGGACTCCAGCGAGACCTGCAGGGCAGGGTTCATCTGGTACGCCGTAGCAGCAGACACCAGCGAGACACACGCCAGGGTATCGTGGCTTCTAGAGGGGATCCACTTTTGCTACACCACTATGACCACCGCCTCAATAGTGGACACCTTACCGAGGACCACAGCAGCAGCAGCAGCGCCACTCGCAGCAGCAATAGTTTAGGTCTGTTCAGCAGAACAGACCAGGTTTATAGGCCGGTGGGCCGTCATCTTCTACTTCAGGTACCAAGACTACTGGGCCAAAGAAGGGGTGTTGGACGTGTGGGGAGCCACACTACCAGCGTGATTGTCCTGTGGAGAGGACCAGGGCATCCGGATCAGCTAGACCTACTACAGTGGGAGATATGGGCAAGGCCCATCAGATTCATGCAACAGTGAATAACTACCAGGCAGAGCACCAGTTGACTGTGCTCGAGACGATAGGTATTTTCACTGACTAGACCCTTAGTATTTTGATAGACCCAAGAGATACTGAGAGTTTCATTTCTGGTGCAGCGCTAAAAAGGATTAAGGTCAAGGCAGTTGAACAGGACAAGTTTAGCTTCGTGGAGATGGCTTCGGGAGCCAAACAGAAGGTCGGAGGAAAGGTTACGGGTTGTGCCCTTAACCTGGGAGAGTTTGTCACGAGGGTCAACTTGTATGTCACGACCTTAGGATCTTATGACGTCGTGATCGGCATAGATTGGTTGGAATCACATGAGGCGATACTCAACTGTAAGATGAAACAGTTGAGATTAGTCGATGATGAAGGACAGAGACGTGTGATAGTAGGACAGAACCAGGGAGTATCCCTGAGGTTCGTCTCTTTCTTACAGTTATGGAAGAGTATGCGCAAGGGGTGAAAGCTTTATGCGATCCTTGCGCTAAATGAAAAGGGAGTAGTAGAAGGTCTAGAACACCTTTCGGTGGTGAAGGAGTTTGCAGACGTATTTCCAGAGGAGTTGCCTAGGATGCCGCCAGAAAGAGAATTGGAGTTTGCTATAGACCTAAAACCGGGGACTGAACCGATAGAGAGAACACCTTATCGGATGTCGACCCCGGAGTTGCAAGAGTTAAAAATGCAACTGAAGGAGTTGTTGGACCTGGGACTTATACGTCCTAGTGTGTCACCATGGGGTGCACCAGTGATTTTCATTCGTAAGAAGGACGGATCGTGGAGGATTTTCATTGACTATCATCAACTGAACAAGGCTACGATCAAGAATCATTACCCCTTGCCAAGAATTAACGTTCTGTTTGATCAAATGAAGGGTGTGACAGTGTTCTCTAAGATCGATTTGCGATCAGGGTATCACCAGTTACGGATCAAGGAGGATGACGTCCCTAAGACCACTTTTAAGACAAGATTTGGACATTACGAATTTACTATTTTACCATTTGGACTGACAAACGCCCCAGGGGTATTTATGAGCTTGATGAATGGGGTGTTTCGCGAGTACTTGGACAAGTTCGTCCAAGTATTCATTGGCGATATTTTGATCTACTCTCGGACGATGGAGGAGCATGATGAGCACTTGTGCTTGGTACTACAGTGTTTGCGAGAGCACAAATTATATGAGAAGCTGACCAAATGCTCTTTTTATCAATTGAGGATTCACTACTTAGGGCATGTCATCTCTGACGAAGGTATCGTCGTGGATCCAGCCAAGGTTGAGGCTATTATGGAATGGCCTGCACCGATGAATGTCACAGAAGTGCGTAGCTTTATGGGTTTAGCTGGATACTATCGACGGTTTGTCGAGGGATTTTTGAAGATAGCAAGTATGATCACGGAACTGCAGAAGAAAAGAAAGATGTTTGTTTGGACTGAGAAATGCGTGGAAGCATTTCGAAGGCTTAATGAGTTGTTGACAACAATGTCGATACTAAAGGTCCTTGACATGGACATAGACTTCTTGGTATGCACTGACGCATCCAAAGAAGGTTTAGGTGGAGTCTTGATGCAAGATGAACGAGTGATTTCTTACCTTTCGAGGAAATTAAGAAGGCATGAGGAAAACTACGCGACGCATGATTTGGAGTTATTAGCCATCGTGTATGCCTTAAAGGTATGGAGACACTACCTGGTTGGATGAAAATTTGAATTAAGGACTGATCATTGTGGATTACAACACATTTTTACGCAAAGCGACCTGAACATGCGACAACGACATTGGTCAGAATTTCTTAGCGAGTACGACTTCGAGATTACTTACATAAAGGGAACAATGAACCGAGTAGTAGATGCTTTGAGTCGAAGGCCACGCATATTTTCGGTGTTTCCTCTTCAAATGAATCTATGTGAGAAGATTCTCACTTTACAGCATGACGATGACTGGTACAAAGAAGTCTAGGATTTTATCGGACAAAACACTATGATGGTACCATGATGTGAGGGATATTCATTTGATAGCGATGGTTTATTGAGGTTTAGAGGTCAGATTTACATACCTCCAAACGACGAGTTGAGGATGTTGATCCTGAGCAAGGCTCATAGAGCAGTTTACATGGCTCACCTGGGAGTTACAAAGATGGGGGCAGACCTTAAGCCCTTGTTCTTCTGGAAAGGAATGAAGGCCGACATAGTCAACTTTGTGGCTAGATGTCTCGAGTGTCATTAGGTAAAGGCTGAACATAGACACCTGGTAGGATTACTTCAACCGCATGTTATTCCGGAATCAAAATGGGAAGTTATTTCGATGGATTTTATTGTTGGATTGCCACTGACGGCAAGGAGACACGACTCGATTTTTTTAGTAGTAGACACTCTGACAAAGAGTGCTCACTTTATTCCAGTGCATACGACGTATCAGGCACCTGACATTGTGAGATTTTTCATCAGTGAGATTGTGAGGCTACATGGCATAACTAAGAGGATTATATTCGATCGAGGATCGGTGTTTACCGGACGATTTTGGACGAGTTTCCAAGAGGCCTTGGGAACTCAACTTAATTTTGGTACTTCATATCACCCAAAGACCAACAGACAGATAGAAAATATGAAACAAACCTTGGAAGACATGTTGTGCATGTACGTGATGGACGAACAAAAGCATTGGGAGGAATTCTTGCCTCTCATAGAGTTTGCTTACAACAACAGTTACCAAAGCACCATTAAGATGGCGCCTTTTGAGTTTCTCTATGGGCGACCGTGTCGGACGCCCTTGAGTTGGGATCAGATTGAGGATAGGGTCCTGGTGGGACTAGAAGTGATCCAAGAAATGGAAGAGCAGATGCAAACCATAAGACAAAGGATAAAAGAAGCGCAGGATCGACAGAAGAGTTATGTCGATGCACACCGAGTCGACCGTAGTTACGAGGTCGACGATCGAGTCTTCTTGTGGGTAAAACCGCATAAGAGTTCAATCAAGTTGGGAAAGGGAGATAAACTCTCTCCTAGGTTCGTGGGACCCTTCGAGATTGTGGAGAGAAAGGGGTCCATGGCCTATCAACTAGCCTTGCCTGATTCTTTGAGGTGTATGCACGATGTTTTTCATGTATCTGTTTTGAGACATTATATTAGTGATCCGACACACATGATTGACATGAGTTAATTGCAGGTATCGTACGATGGAGCACTGACAGCTGAGCCAGTCCGCATTTTAGAGCATCACGTTCAACAGTTATGGCGTTGAACGGTAGAACAGGTCAAGGTCCAGTGGGACAGTTATAGTCCGCACTCGGCGACCTAGGAGGACGCATATGATATGCGCCAACAGATTCCATTTTTCTTTGATAGATAGACTTATGATACTATGGTACTTATGATATTGTGGTACATTTATTTCGACATTTATACTGAGAAACTTCGGGATGAATTTTAGACCAAGAGGGGGGTCTATGTAACATCCCGCTCTGGCGCACTGACAAAACTTATTATTTGAGGACACTTGCTCGCAAGTGATCTGGATTTTTATGATGATAAACCACTTATCCTTGATGATTATGTGTTATGATTGATGATAGGATGTTTTACTATTGATGTATACAGGTTCTATTGACTCAGTTTATTTGAGTGTGCAGGTTTTTTGACCTGGAGGATGCAGAGGCATCGACGGAACCCTTGGACTCCAGATTGAGTTAGGGAGTGTGATATTGAGTTGATTTATTTACCATGATATTTATTGATTTGATGATATGTTGTTGACATGTTCTGACATGATGGTTGATGATGCAGGCTGACGATAGCTTGCCGACCAGACTCACATATGGAGTAAAGGGGCCACACATGATTTCCAGAGAGGATGAGGCAGAGGTGTGGACAACAGCCCTACCACAACCTACTAGCACTCTCGTCGTGGCTCGAACTGTAGGTTAACGATTTCCTAGTTCAAGAGGATCCACGATGTCGTGAGGGAAGACTGCGACAATCGCTCACGATGACTCTAAGGGGCGTGTAATAAGGTGGGGGCCTTATTCCTTAGAGACCTTAGTCTCCCACAAGTTCACCTGGCGGAGTGTTGACTCCAGGGGTTATAGATTTCTACCAATCCGTCAAGTCAGCGAGTGGCACCCTTGGAGCACGTGGTGCATCCCAAAGGGCACGTCGCGCAAATAAATACAAGTCAGCGATTGGCACCCTTATATCACGTGGTGCATCCTGAAGGGAACGTCGTGCAAAGAAATACAAGTCAACGACTGGCACCCTTGGAGCACGTGGTGCATCCTGAAGGGCACGTCATGCAACAAGAGCAAACGAGGTGAGTGACACCCTTGGAGCATGTAGTGCATCCTGAAGAGCATTTCGCATGGATGATGATGATAAGACAACCTAGATGACCCTAAGACCTTAACGCCTGATAAAATTCTTAAAATGACTCCCCTAATGAATTGTCGCCTAGTTCAATTTAAACCTAAATTTAAAACATCTCAAACATAACATTCTGATAAGCCCTAAGAAAAGATCCTATAAAATTAAACATGAGGGCATAAACTAAAACCCTCCTTTGTGTTAGTTAAAGTCTTCTTAAACTAAGGGGGGGTAAAGTAATGAGGGGGATAAATTAATTGAAACCCAAGATTTTTAAATTTTAAAGAATATTAAAATTATTTAAGAGAGAGAGAGTATAAAAATTTAGGATTTTAAAAAATATACTGAAAATACTATTAAGTGCATTTATCATTTTGGGTTTAACAAAAAAAAAATAATAATAATAATAAAAGGGAGAAATAAAAAAAAATAGAAATGAGGAAACTTGTAATAAAGGAAACTTAATAATGGAAAGTAGGAGACATAGGGTAAAAAGTGAAAAGGAATCATCATTTAAGGAGTTACTAAAAATAAGAAACTTCATTTTAGGAAAGTTATTAAAAGCATGAGAGGGGATCTAGGAACCCCAGGAGTAATTTTAGGAGCGACTTTAGGGGGAGTGAGGGAAATGAGTCTTTTTTTTTTAATTTAAAGAAATTAATTTGGAGAATCATGGGGGATGAGTGACACTTGGATGGCAGAGAATGTATAGAGGTTTGTCATAAAAAAATTAATTTAATAATGATTTAGGAAAGTAGGTGGGTCTCAAATTTCTATAAAAGAAGGGGAAAAGAAGGAAGATGGATGAACGGTTAGCGTAACGTCACGCTGCCAAATTGTGGCTTGACAGATTTCTTGTGAGGAGTTGGGTTTATCTAAGTTGTGTTGGAGTGGTAGCTCAGCTGTGGAGGCGATCTGAGAAGCTAGTCTTATCTCTGGTTCTTGTGTGGCCCCTTTGCGGCTCGGGGGGCTAAGGGGCAAGCAGAGTACCCCTAGCGATTGGCTGGGAGGTACCAATGAGTTTTCTGCGGTCGGTGAGAAGACGTGGCACGTAGTGTGGGACGCCTTCCGAAGCAAGAGAGTGTCAATGGTATGATTTTAATTCTGGTGAAATCCTTTATAAATGGTTAGTGTTAAAATGTTTCTGATGTCATGCTGAAAAACTCATTTCTGGCAATTTCGTTTATAAATGGTTAGTGTTAAAATGTTTCTGATGTCATGCTGAAAAACTCATTTCTGGCAATTTCGTTTATAAATGGTTAGTGTTAAAATGTTTCTGATGTCATGCTGAACCACTCGTTCGGCAAATTGGTTTGGATTGATTACTGTGTCGTAGTTCTGAAATTTTGTTGGGTTAAATCGTTAACGAATTTGGTTCCTGAAATTTTTCGATTTGTATTTATTAGGTGTTCTCTTGATTACAATGGGAAAATTCATTTATGATCTGCATTTTAACTGATCTGGAAAATCAATTTATCTTTTGGCAATTCGTTATCTTCTGGAAATGCATTTGGGGCATTTTTGGTCTGCGTTTTAAATGGTTGAATGAGTTGTGTTTTACATTCTATGTTTGGGGAGTTTTAAATGGCTTTCCTTGTATTTATTGGTGGTTACCTCTGTGTGTCTTGGTCTGTTCTCTCTTTCAGAATGCGCATCTTTATTTCATTTGAATACTGTGGTATTGGGCGTTTTTGCAAACTGTTATCGGGAGTGGTTGCAACAGTTATATTGGGCATTACATTTATATACAATGAGCGTTGTTAGGTGGGCGTTCTCTTCCAGACGGAGCCTCCTTACATTTCGTCTTATTTGTCTGGCCTGCGTTTTAATGACAGGAGCAAATCTAAATGCAATCCGAATGCAAATCGGAATGGCAACACATTTCGTTTTAATTGTTTTGGCTTGCATTTTAATGACAGGTGCAAATCTAAATGCAAGCCGAATGCAATTCGGAATTGCAATAAATTTCATTTTATTTGTTTTGGCCTGCATTTTAATCACTGGTGCAAATCTAAATGCAATCCGAATGCAAATCGGAATGGCATTGCTTTTCGTTTCATTTGTTTGGTCTGTGTTTAATGGTAAATACCAATCAAATTGCAATTTTGAATGCCAATCCGAGTTCCGTCACATTTCGTTTTATCTACTAGAGTCTGCATTTTCATGATATTCCTGTTGCATTTTAATGATAAGCCTGTTGCACTTTACAAATGCATTTTACAGTTGCATTTAATGATACTCCTGTCACGTTTCACAACTGCATTTGGGTTTCCGTTTGTTATTGTCATTGCGATGGGTTGCGTTTTGGGGTTGCTGCTGTCTTAGTCATGAGATTTCTATTTTGAAACCGATCTCCATAAAACTGGACAATTAATATATCCCTTTGCATGTGCGCAAGATACCCACGTATTTTTCCTTTTCCTCCTTTCTGTTTTACTGAAATTACTGACAACCTCACCATCTGTTGGAATCCTGGTACGTTTTGTTCCTAGTCTCTATTCAATAACAAAACCCTAGGTTGATTCTTCCATGCATATGACAGGCATTCACGTTGACTGTGTAGTTGTGAGTGCGTAGGCTTAAAAGTAGAGGGTTCATTCACTTACCAGACTTGGTTCAGAGCTCTTTATAATTAAGGGGTTTAGAAGGCTCAACTTACCAAGCGTGAATTCCTTACCATCCGATTGGAAGGGATCCCTCGATTTTAGTTATCATGGTAAAACCGCATCTATTCTATTACCAACCTTTGTAACTAGAAACATTCTCTATTGACGTTTTATGTATTATTGTTTTAATTATGGTCATTTAAAATGTTATCATTTGTAAATTGCTTTTTTTTTGTGATGTGTGTTGCTATATCAAATAGATGTCACTTATAATTAGGATGTAATCTATATTGACCTCCTTAAATTAATTGTGATCCTTACTTATTATCATTGTAATACTGATAGTTGCCATTTCCAGAAGTTGCCCTTTTAATTATTGTCCTTAATATTTTTATTATTTATAGATTGTCATTTTTCTACTTATGATGTGTATGGTTATTTTCAAAATTAATGTCACCTATCATTATGATGTTATGTCTAAATATTGACTCCTTTAATTAATGGTTATCCTAATGATTGGCAACATTAATATTAATATTAATGGTTGGGCATTTCCCAATATTGCCTTTTTATTTATTATGATTTTAAATTTTAATATTTTATAGATTGCCATCTTGATTAGGATGTATATTGATATTCTCAATTTGATATTCCTATATTTATTATGTTATTTATATATATTGACATCTGTACTTAATGGTTATATTTATTTATTATGTTATTTATATATATTGACATCTGTACTTAATGGTTATATTGAATCACTGCCATTATTAATGGTGATAGTTGTCCTTACCAATATTGCCCCTTATAAGTATTGTCATGTTAAAATTTTAGTATTTTATAGATGGCCATTTTAAATTATGATGATATAGTGTTACTTCCAATTATGATGTTACTTATGAATATGATGGTATTTTGCATTATCATTGAGATTTATTATTATAATGGCATAGCATTGAGAGCTCCTCATGTTGGAATTAAATGTTTTTATCTTGTAAAGGTTATTATAATTTTGGTGGTTGTAGCATATAAGAGGTATTGTAATGGTAATATCATGGTCTGGATATACGATATAAATGAATGATGGTTAATAATACATGACAATGGTATTTTGATTTTTTTAATAACATATATGATGCCATGACCTAGATTTATGTACAATAAACTACACGGAGTTAGTAAATGAGGGTTGTTGATTCATTTGATTAATGTTGAACTTGGGTGTCATGCTCAAAGTCCTTTTGTCACATGCCATCCGTAAAGGACGTAGTCATCCTTCTTGCTTATCTTGCACTTGATAGTATTCAGTTGGTTGCTTGGTCGGATGTCGGGCGCGATATAGTCACCCCCAGGTAGCCTTGGGAGTCATGTCTGTGTGTGTGATTCTTCTGTATAAGGAATCCAGTGCCGTATCAAGAGTCTCGGGCCCTTTAAAGGAAGGGTTTACACACTTGCGACACACCTGACAGAGATTACTAGTTTCTGCCTAAGCAGTCGGCCAGGAGCCTATCTAATCTTCTTTCGAGAAGACATAAGACTAAAAGCCCTGCTTTTCTGTGCAGAAATAGTAAACTCTACTGTTGGATTCTTCCATCTGTGACTATACTGTACTTAACACATGTTGTCATTTTCTACACCCGGCTGCTAGTTGTACACCTCATGTCTAGGGGTGTTTATTCCTTGTTGTCATTGTAATACGTCGGGGTCGTCTTGTTGTGTTTGTCTTGCTTGCGTCTTGTTCTAGGTCGGGTTACTATTTTCAGCTTGAGCAGTCGTCCAAGAGCCTGTCTAATCTTCTTTCGAGAAGACATAAGACTAAACGCCCTACTTTCCTGTGCAGAAATAGTAACCCTAACACCCTGGATTCTTTCCTCTATGTCCTCACTATGCACCTCAGTATGTCTTAATGTATGTGTTGTGCACCGTCTGCCTATGGTCATATTTGTTGCAGTTCTCATTGAGTGCCTTCAGTCTTCTTGTGTTGAACTTCGTGGTTGCGTCTTGTTGGTTGTCGAGTGGCGTCGTACAGTTAAGTGTGTTGTTACTTCTACACGTGTGCACACACCTTAAAGAAAAAAAAAAAAAAATTGCACCTATTACTAGGATGGTTGTCGTAACGAGGAGGTCATTACAGTAATGCTCACAGATGTCCAAGAAGATATGGAATGCTCAGAAAGGTCCAACAGGAATTATAAATTCTCAAAATTTGATTGTCTCAAATTCTCTCAAAAATGAATTGATTGCATAGATCTTTGCGATATATTTCCAATGGTTCAAAAATATCCTCAAATAGAGTTCATATGAAAACATTATGGATTGTCAAAATTTAAGCAAAACATGGAAAAAATTCAAATTCAAGGTGACATGTGTTACCTATGGAAGGGTTCCATGTGGCATGAATGCACATGTCATACGGTGTTGATGTGGAAACACCAAAAGGTGACATGTGGCACATAGTATGTCTAACTAAGCAGGTGATAGGGAGACTGCATAGGCATCAGTGGACCAATTATGTAATGGCATGTATCTTGACTGTACACTTAGTGGAAAGGTGGACCAACAAGAGAATGCCATGTGGTAGTATCCCATTGGTTGAGTATGGGTAAGGAGGAAAAAAATATGGTTGAGATCCTAGAGGATTGAATTTGGGTCTCTCGTATAATACTCCAATGACCTTAGCATTATGCCCATCACATATCACTTAATTGTATATGGTTCGAATCCTATTTAAGTTTCGTATAAGTTCCATCGACAAAATAATAGGATTGAGGGAATATCCCCCGATCCTATATTTATTGTATATAGTTATTGTATAACCAACATATGACTGCAAGGTTAATCCATACACGAAACGAATAACCAAAGTTTCGGGTGGTTCCCTACCCATATACTCTATATCAATTATAGTTATAAAAAAAAACACCAATGTGAGAGAGGCCCATAGGATTTAACCCATAACCTCTTCCCCTATAAAACAATGCTTTAACCAATTCTCCCAAGGTGCCTATTATTTTGGAAAGACAACAATATTTCATTTAAGTTTGCTTTGGACTTCAGATGGAGGTTAGGGCTCGTGCCCTATTTAACGAGTGCATGGTTTGAGGAAAAGGAGACATTGCAGAGTACATATTGGTCTCAAAGTTCATGTTGAAGGTATCAATACTTGGGGATTGGACCGTAATTCATGCCAAAAGGTTCTTTAATCGAATCATATGAAGTTTATATTCATTTATCTTAGAATTTCACAAGGAATTCGATGAAATACTTTGTTTTTGATTTTGCGAAATGTGTAAAAATTTCATTGTAAAAACACAAGAATTTGAGCATTGATAAAGAGGTCTCAATTGGAAGTGGACCTAGAGATGTAGCCCAAATTGGCTGAAATCCGTTAACAAACTTGTGTATGTGATTCTGGTTTTGTTGTTCTATTTTTTCTTGGTTATATTGCAAGTTGTTTATCATTAAAGTTAATTTGGATAGATAAGTAACTTAACATTTATTATGCAATTGGTCAAAGTATCATTATTATTTCAAAATCAAGTTAGATGATTATGTGTATTAAAGAATAATTAGCATCTAAATATTTTCCAGAACAAGTTGGTATCAAAGTAGGTTTCTGTAAATATGTTGAACTTGCACAGAATAGATATAGATAAACAATAACACACACATTTACAAAGAGAATTGGAGAAAGAAGAAGGAGAGAAAGAATGAAAGAATTCTCATTAACCATATTCCACACTCAAAGAGTGAATAATTTACAATATATATAGGATACATGAGTAACCAATGAGCCATAGTGGTGGTCTAGATTGATCTGGACACACACCAGCAGTTAAAAGAGTAAACTACCACCTAGTCTAGTCTCTTAGGCAGTTACGAAAGTGAATTGCCACCTAACTAAGTTAACTAGTCAGCTAGTCTTCAGTTAACTGACTAAACAAAGAGTAGTGAGTTGGTGATGATCCCAATGTTGCATGGTGATAAAACCAATGCAACATCTAAACTCAACTCAACTAGTCAAACTGAAGT
>JZKD02S2080147.1:554921-571867 GCA_000966675.3 Picea glauca
AGATGTCTACACGGATATGATGAAGTATATGCATCATTGATATTTCCACACATATCCACTTTATCTTCTTGTAATGAATAATATTCAAATAAATTTTGGATGAAATTTTGAAAACCGTGTGGCTATTTCCAGAAAAATGTTGAACTTTTGTTGATTTTGAAACGATCATAACTTCACTTTCTGAACTCCATTTTGGATGTTTTTTTTTTTAAATTGGATATGTTTCTGAGAGTAATTCTAATATCCATTTTTTGTCTCTAAATAGTTCTCAAAAAATATCTGAATTGAGTTTAATGTGTGCGGCTCCATTTTTTACATCTAAGATGCATGCATGGTGCATGCAAAAGTGTCTACATGTGACTCCTGATATGCATGCCATATATATTCCACATGAATTTCAGAAAAGAAATCTGAAATGGAGTAGATATCATATTCAATTAATGGAATACAAATTTATGCAAATACTTGTGTAGAAGTCTCTTCAAACTGAGATGATTTATCTTTCAGTGGCTTTTCTACATTCTCTATCTTGTCAACATTTTGCATGCATTCTTCCTTATACCCAAATAAAACCTCCAACCTTCTCCATAATTCATTTGGAGTGAATTCTTGTGTGACATCACATACTTGGTGGAGAATTTCTAGAGAAACAAACATGCACATAAATCCTATGGCCATATCTTGTCTATTGAGAAAGTCGTTTTTCTCATCGGCAAAATCATGCTCCACTTCCATTGCCATAGCTATTTGGTACAAGCCGCTGCATCTAATATCAAGAATAATTTTTGGCTTCCATTCCAAATAGTTATGAGGCATGAGAAGTATTGTTGGTGAGTAAAACATAGATTCCATCTTTATGTGTTCTTCAATATTCAGTACCTGCAAAAAATAATTTGGTGTAGATTTTTCTTAGCAGTCCATAGGCTCTAATACCATGTAAATGTGTTGAACCTGCACATAATAGATCTAGATAAACAATAATACACACATTTGTAGAGAGAATTGAAGAAAGAAGAAGGAGGAGAGAAAGAATGAAATAATTCTCATTAACCATATTCCACACTCAAAGAGTGAATAATTTACAATAGATATAGGATACATGAGTAAATAATGAGACATAGTGGTGGTCTAGTTTGATCTAGACACACAACAACAATTACAAGAGTAAACTGCCACCTAGTCTAGTCTCTCAGGCAGTTACAGGAGTGAACTGCCACCTAACTGAGTTAACTAGTCAACTAGTCTTTAGTTAACTGACTGAACAAATAGTAGTGAGTTGGTTATGATCCAAATGTTGCATGGTGACAAAACCATTGCAACATCTAAACTCAAATCAACTAGTCAAACTGAAGTGTCAACTGAAAGAGAATATTCTCCAGGTGGAATATTCTCCCCTAAAATATAGGAGACTAGATAATGACTAATTATGTCTAATAAACAAGGAATAACCTTAGGAAAAATAAATCCTATGTGTGTGTGAAGTAAATCGAATAGATTTTGACAAGTGTTTACAAGTGAATTCTTACGCGATCCATGTTCAAGATTTGTAAACAAAAGATTGCAAGTTATAAGTCAAATATTCAAAGGATATTTTGAAAGAAAAAGATGGCTTTTGAACAAAAGGAAGGAAAATATCATCCTATGAGACCTCAGGAAGTTATGGTTACACTTCTCTCTATGAGGGAAATAATATATGGTTTTGATTGAATAATTCACAAGTATGGTGATGGAGAATATTTGGTAAAAGATGAAGGAGGAGGTTAAGGTGGTGGACCTAAAGAACCCCCTTCACCATATTTCTCATCATCATATACCGATGAATCAAGTGAACATTCTTCACATAATAAGAAGGCCACTAAGAAGTATTCTCTTGCTCATAACTTGCCTTTATTGAAACTAGATGTCAAGTTTGAATTGACAATTTATGATGGAGAATTGAATACAAAAACGTTAGATTGTTAGATCAAGAAAATATAAGTATATTGCAGTGTACAAAATATTGCGGATGACACTACAAAGATACAATTGGGTACTCTTCGATTGGGTGGCACAAACTTGATATGGTGAGAGAGTAAGAAATAAGTAGATCTCATTCAATGGGGTAAAGTAATTTCTTCTTGGGATGAATTTATTGCTAAAATATGTTAGGTAGCTAGAGAGGTAATAGTGGGGGCCCTGAGGGCCCATAGTGATAATAGTGGAGGCCATTCAATGTAAGGTGGACTATGTCCACTATATTATTAAATAAGACCCACTATGGTAGTTAGATATAATAAATGGGTAGTTAGATATAATAAATGTAAGATGACTTCTTAGAAGGTTCTACTTCTAGAAGATTCCTCCTCTTGAATGTTCTTAGGTGATGGTAGCACTATATAAAGAGGTTCAAGCAATGTAATGGGACATGAGGAGAAGTATTGTATTTGGAGCAGTAGCTCTTTAGGAGGTTTCCCCATCTAAGAGGCAAGTGAACATGAGAGGATCCCTTCCATAATAGGATCCATTGTATGTTGTTTCCCTACCTCAAGGGTTTTGATATAATAAAGTCATGGTTTCTTTAATATTGCTCTATGGATTTATTGTGTATTCAGTATTTGTGGTGATTATATTTGTAAATATATTAAAGTTATTAACAATTGTTATCAGAGCATTTTCCTTGGCAGACATTGTGGGCAAATATTTTTTACTTTTGAAGATTTGTTTTTCGGAGAAGAAAAAAGAGGGTCACGACATTCCATAAACTTTTGGTATATTTATGTGAAAATTTTGTATAAAAATGTTGTATATATGATTTCCTCTCATAAAAACACCCAATGAAATAAAACAAATTGTCTAAAACGGAGTCTGGGAAGTCAAGATATTGAAGTTTTAAAATCTGTAATTTTTCAGGGTTTTTTCTGCAGACAGCGGCGTGATTTTTTTTTTTTAATTTTTGTAGCAGATGGAAGGAGAATTTTCCCAAAAAATTACATATCTGAGTTCCTCTCACAATTTCACCCAATTTATAAAAAAATCATCAACCAAAATGGAGTCCGAGAAGTGAAGTTATGAGCATTTTAAATTCAACCGTTTTTTAGGGTTTTTCCAGAAAAAACTGCAATTTTCTGTCGTAACTTATTTTTATATTTTTGGGGTTTTTTCGTGATGGTTGCGGGACTTAATATTTTAGAGGGTTCTTATATGACTATTTTCTCTCAAACCCTAAAATAAATTCAACAAATTACTGAAGCATTCAAATCCCAATTGTATGACACATCGGATGCTAGATTGCATAACCTTGTAGATGGCCTTAATGATAGTTTTCGTAGTATTCAAGATTCATTAGAAAGAATGCGGGAGGGATTTCTTCTAGTAGACATTACAGAAGAATATAATCAAGAAATATATATTTTGTATGATTTTGAGGCCGAGAGGGCCCATAGTGATAACAATGGAGGCCATTCAATGTAAGGTGGACTAGGTCCACTATATTATTAAATAAGGCCCACTATGATAGTTAGATATAATAAATGGGTAGTTAGATATAATAAATGTAAAAAGAATTATTAGAAGGTTCTACTTCTAAAAGATTCCTCCTCTGTAATGTTCTTAGGTGATGGGATCACTATATAAAGAGGTTCAAGGAATGTAATGAGACGTGAACATGGGTAGTTAGGTAGCTAGAGAGGTAGTAGTGGGGGCCCAGAGGGCCCATAGTGATAATAGTGGAGGCCATTCAATGTAAGGTGGACTAGGTCCACTATATTATTAACTAAGGCCCACTATGGTAGTTAGATATACTAAATGGGTAGTTACATACAATAAATGTAAGAGGACTTCGTAGAAGGTTCTACTTATAGAAGATTCCTCCACTAGAATGTTCTTAGGTGATGGTAGCACTATATAAAGAGGGTCAAGTAATGTAATGGGACATGAACATGGGTAGTTAGGTAGCTAGAGAGGTAGTAGTGGAGGCCCAGATGTCACATAGTGATAATAGTGGAGGCCATTCAATGTAAAGTGGACTAGGTCCACTATATTATTAAATAAGGCCCTCTATGGTACTTAGATATAATAAATGTAAGAGGAATTCTTAGAAGGTTATACTTCTAGAATATTCCTCCTTTAGAATGTTCTTAGGTGATTGTAGCATGATATAAAGAGGTTCAAGAAATGTAATGGGACATGAAGAGAAGTATTGTATTTTGAGCGGTATCTCATTAGGAGGTTTCCCCATCGAAGAGACAAGTGAACATGAGAGGATATCTTCCATAATAGGATCCATTGTATGGTGTTTCCCTACCTCAAGGGTTTTGATATAATAAAGTGGTGGTTTCTTTAATATTTCTCTATGGATTTATTGTGTATTCAGTATTATGGAAGGGGTCCTCTTCTGTTCACTTGCCTCTTCGAGGGGTCATCCTCCTATTGAGCTACCACTCTAAATACATTAATTCTCTTCTTGTCCCATTACATTGTTTGAACCCCTTTATATAGTACTACCATCACCTAAGAACATTCTAGAGGAGGAATATTCTAGAAGTAGAACCTTCTAAGAAGTCCTCTTACATTTATTATATCTAACTACCCATTTATTATATCCAACTACCATAGTGGACCTTATTTAATAATAAAGTGGACCTAGTCCATCTTATATTGAATTGCCTCCACTATTATCACTATGGGCCCTCTGGGCCTCCCCACTACCTCTCTAGCTACCTTAAATTTCATCCTCCTTATGAAAACGTTGTCCTCAACACTTGATGTACAACCATATACCAGGGTTCCATGAATAATTGTGGACCATAATGTTGAATAAGACTGGAGAACCAAGGTACCATGTAGAAAGGAAAACCACCATGTTGAAGTAGTCCAACTTCCATTGTAAGCCCGGGTCCCATGTCCAAGTGCTCATGTGAAATCTCAATGGAAGATTTTGGAACCCAATAACCAACTCAAAATGATGCTCTAAACATTGAAACTTGTCATGTGGATCCAAATAAGAATATCCATCCACATAGTTGAAAAGGGTTGTAGCATAATCTAGAAGGAATAATACCACTATAGAATATTTTGGATGGACACTGGTAATAATCATTAGCTTCTAATTTTTCACATTGATTCTCTCTACAGAAGGTGGATTAGAGTCATCAAATAAAATATGAAAGTGGTTGTCATCCCAAAAATGATAACTATCCATATACCAATCATCACAATCGGCCTCAAAATCATACCAAGAATATATTTCTTGAGTATATTCATCCCTGATGTCTTCCATAAGAAATCTCTCTTGCATGTTATCCAATGAATCTTGAATACTACAAAAACTATCATTGATGCCATCTCCAAAGGCATTCAATTTGTCATTCAACATGTCATACAATTGGGATTTGAATTCTTCAAAAATTTCTTTGAGGGTTTGAGAGGAAATAACCATCTGAGCACCCTATGAACTCTTTGGTCCCACATCCGTCATGAAAAAACCCCAAAAATAGAACAATAAGTTACAACAGAAAATCACGTTTTTTTTCTGGAAAAACCCTAAAAAACTATTGAATTTAAAATGCCCATAACTTCGCTTCCTGGACTCCATTTTGGCTGATTTTTTTTGTTTTGAAATTGCGTGAAATTGTGAAAGGAACTCAGATCTGTAATTTATTTGGGAAAATTATGCCTCCATATTCTATAGAAATTAAAAAAAAATGGTGTTGTCTTTCGCGGAGAAAACCCTAAAAATTGTAGATTTTAAAACTTCAATATCTTGACTTCTCGAACTTCGTTTCGGACGATTTTTTCTTTTAAATTGGATTTTTTTATAAGAGGAACTCATATATACTATATATTTCTACAAATTTTTCACATAAATATACCAAAAAATTCTATAATGTCGTGGCCCTCTTTTTTCTTCTCCGAAATATTTTTTGCAAAAATGAAAAATATTTGTCCACAATGTCTACCAAGGAAAATGCTCTCATACCAATTGTTAAGTACGTATACCAGATCAACAAATATACTTCAAAAATAACCAAGAATAATTCATAAACCATTCACCATAACAATGAACACAAGAAATATCCAAAACCCTTGAGGTAGGGCAACACCATACAATGGATCCTATTATGGAAGGGATCCTCTCCTGTTCACTTGCCTCTTCGAGGGGGAATCCTCCTATTGAGATACCACTCCAAATAAAATAATTCTCTTCATATTACATTACATTGCTTCAACCCTTTTATATAGTGCTACCATCACCTAAGAACATTCTAGAGAAGTAATCTTCTAGAAGTAGAACCTTATAAGAAGTCCTTTTACATTTATTATATCTTACTACCCATTTATTATATCTAACTACCATAGTGGGATTTATTTAATAATATAGTGGACCTATTCCACCTTACATTGAATGACCTGCATTATTTTCACTATGGTCCCTCTGCCCCCCCCTCCCCCCACTACCTCTCTAGCTACCTTACATTCCATCTCCGTTATTAAAGCATTGTCCTCAACACTTGATGTAAAACCATATACCAGGGTCTCATCGATAAGTGTGGACCTTATTTCTGAAGTAGACTAGACAAACAGAGTCCCATATTCAATTTCTCCTGTGAACCCCACATGGAAGATATTGGCACCCAATAACCAACTGAAAATGATGCTCCCAATACTGACACCTATCATGTGGATCCAAATAGGAATATACATATACATAGTGGGAGATGATCAAATATGAGTCTGGAAGGAACAATACCATTTTAGAATATGTAGGTTGGATGTTAGTAATTAGCTCCTAATGTGGGACATTGATGTTCTCTACATAAGGTGGAGTAGAGGCATGAAGTAAAATATGGAAGTGGTTGTCATCCCAGAAATGACAACTATCCATATACCAATCATCGCAATTGGACTCAAAATCATACCAAGCATATATTTCTTGATTATATTCATCCCTAAGGTCCTCCATAATAAATCTCTCATGCATGTTATCCAATGAATCTTGAATACTATGAAAACTATCATTGAGGCCATCTACAAAGCCATCCAATCGGTCAAACAATTGCACTTTGAATGCTTCAGTAATATATAGAATTTATTTGAGCATTTGAGAAGAAATAGACATCTGAGCACCCTATGAATTCTTTGGTCCCATATCCATCAAGAAAAAATCCAAAAATAGAACAATAAGTTACGACAGAAAATTGTGGTTTTTTCTGGAAAACACCTAAAAAACTGCTGAATTTAAAATGCTCATAACTTCACTTCTCGGACTCTGTTTCAGCTGATTTGTTTTTTGAAATTGGGTGAAATTATGAGAGGAACTCATATCTATAATTTTTTTTGGTAAATCCCATCTCCATATGCTACATATATAAAAAAACATTGCATCATCGTCCATGGAAAAAACCTTGAAAATTGCAGATTTCAAAACTTCAATATCTTGACTTCCCAGACTCCGTTTCAGACGATTCTTTTTTACAAATTGGGTGTTTTTATTAGATGAACTCAGATATAAAACTTGTTTCTGAAAATTTTTCACAAAAATATACCAAAAATTTATGGAATGTCGTGACCCTCTTTTTTCTTCTCCGAAAAAGAAAAATCTGCAGAAATAAAAAATATTTGTCCACAATGTCTGCCAAAGAAAGTGCTCTGATACCAATTGTTAAGAACCTAAATAGATATTCAAATATAATCACCACAAATAGTAAATACACAATATATCCACAAATCAAGATAGAATAAACCACTCTTTATTATTACTAAACCCTTGAGGTAGGAAAACACCATACAATGGATCATATTATGGAAGGGATCCTCTCCTGTTCACTTTCCTCTTTGAGGGGGAATCGTCATATTGAGATACTGATCCAAAAACATTAACTCTCTTCTTCTCTCATTACATTGCTTGAATCCCTTTATATAGTGCTACCATCACCTAAGAACATTCTAGAGGAGGAATATTCTAGAAGTAGAACCTTCTAAGAAGTCCTCTTACATTTATTATATCTAACTACCCATTTATTATATTCAACTACCATAGTGGGCATTATTTAATAATATAGTGGACCTAGTCCACCTTACATTGAATTGCCTCCACCATTATCCATATGGGCCCTTTGGGCCTCCCCACTACCTCTCTAGCTACCTTTACATGTTAGGTACCCAAATACAAAAGATACACTGAACTAAACAAGGAAAGAGGGACAACATCATGGGAACAACCCCCCCTCAAATTACAATGCATAAAATAAAAAATGAGAACAAACAAAAGGCAGTTGCTAAGAAACCATGTCCTTCACTCTAAGAAGGCCTCACAACTATGCAAGTTTGTGCTCTTTGAAGATTTTGTTGAAGATGTAGGTGTCTACATGGATCTGATGAAGTATATGCATCATTAATATTTCCACACATATCCACTTTATCTTCTTGTAATGAATAATATCTAAATAAATTTTGTATGAAATTTTGAAAACCGTGCGACCGTTTCCAAAAAAATGTTGAAATTTTGTTGATTTTAAAACGATCATAACTTCACTTTCCAGACTCCGTTTCAGACGATTTTGTTTTTTGAAATTGGATATTTTCGCGAAAGGAATTAAAATATCTATTTTTTTTATGCAAATAGTACTCATAAAATGTCAGAATGACGTATGATGTGCGTGAATCCCCTTTTGACTTCTGAGATGCATGCATGGTGCATGCAAAAGTCTCTGCATGTGACTCCTAAGATGCATGCCATATATCTTCCACATGAATTTTAGAAAAAAAAAATCTGAAATGGAGTAGACATCATCTTCAATTAATTGAATACAAATTTCTGCAAAAAATGGTGTAGAAGAGTTTTCATAATAAGAGACTTGATCTTCTGATGGCTTCTCTTTTGGCTCTATCTTTTCGACCTCCTACATGAAATACTCAAAATATTCTTTATTCCCAAATAGAACCTTCAATATGGTCCATAATTCATTTGGATTTAATCCTTGTGATTCTTCATATACTTGATGGAAAAATTCGGGAGAAACATACATGCCGATACTTCCTATGGCCATATCTTGTCTATTGAGAAAGTCATTTTTCTCATCGACAGAATCAGGCTCTACTTCCATTTCCATGGTTATTTGGTATAAGCCTTTTCATCTAAGATGAAGCATAATTTTTTGGATTCCATTCCAAATAGTTATGAGGCGTGAGAAGTATTTCTAGCGAATAATCCATATTTTTGTTGTCTTAAATCTTTTGTACCTGCAAAAAATGACTTGGTGTATCTTTTCTTAGAAGTCCACCAGCTCTGATACCATTTAAATGTGTTTAACCTACACATAATAGATCTATCTAGAAAATACTACACACATTTGCAGAGAGAAATTGAGAAAGAGGAAGCAAGATAGAAAGAATGGAAGAATTCTCATTAACCGTATTCCACACATAAAGAGTGGATAATTTACAATAGATATAGGATACATGAGTAACTAATAAGCCATAGTGGTGGTCTAGGTTGATATGGACACACACTAGTAGTTACAAGAGTAAACTGCCAGCTAGTTTAGTCTCTTCGACAGTTACGGGAGTGAACTGCCACCTAGTTGAGTTAACTAGTAAACTAGTCTTCAGTCAACTATATAAACAAAGAGTAGTGAGTTGGTGGTGATCCCAATGTTTCATGGTGACAAAAAAAATGCAACATCTAAACTCAACTCAACTAGTCAAACTGAAGTGTCAACTGAAAGACAATATTCTCCAGGTGGAATATTCTCCCCTAAAATATAGGAGACTGGATAATGACTAATTATGACTAATAAACAAGGAATAACTATAGGAAAAATAAATCCTAGGTGTGTGTGAAGTAACTCCAACATGTATGGCCTCACATATGGCCTCAATGATACTTTTTGTAGTATTCAAGATTCATTGGATAACATGAAGGAGAGATTTCTTATGCCAGACCTCAAGGATGAATATAATCAAGAAATATATTCTTGGTATGATTTTGAGGCTGATTGAGATTATTGGTATATGGATAGCTGTCATTTCTTGGATGACAACCACTTCCATATTTTATTTCATGAATCTACTCCACAATCGATAGAGAACATCAATGTCTCACATCAGGAGCTAGTTACCAGCATCCAACGTGCATATTCTACAATGGTATTGTTCTTTCCAGATTCATCTTTGATAGTCTCCCACTATGTGGATGGATATTCTTATTTGTATCCACATGATAGGTTTCAATATTGAGAGCATCATTTTCAGTTGGTTATTGGGTGTCGATATTTTCCATTTGGGGTTCACATGAATAATTGGACATGGGACCCTGGTTTACAATGTCGGTTGGACTAATTCAACATGGTGGATTACATTTCTCAATGGGAGCCTGGTTCTCTAGTATACTTCATCACTATCGTACACACTTATCCATGGGATCCTGGTATATGGTTTTACATCAAGCGTTGAGGACAACACTTTTAAGGGGGATGGAATGTTAGGTAGCTAGAGAGGTAGTACCAGGGGCCCAAAGGGCCCATAGTGATAATAGTGGAGGCCATTCAATGTAAGGTGGAATAGGTCCACTATATTATTAAATAAGGCCCACTATGGTAGTTAAATATAATAAATGGGTAGTTAGATATAATAAATGTAAGAGGACTTCTTAGAAGGCTCTACTTCTAGAAGATTCCTCTTCTAGAATGTTCTTAGATGATGGTAGCACTATATAAAGAGGTTAAAGTAATGTAATGGGACATGAAGAGAAGTATTGTATTTGGAACGGTATCTTATTAGGAGGTTTCCCCCTCGAAGAGGCAAGTGAACATGAGAGGATCCCTTCTATAATATGATCCATTGTACAGTGTTTCCCTACCTCAAGGATTTTGATATAATAAAGTGGTGCTTTCTTTAATATTTCTCTATGGATTTATTGTGAATTCAGTATTTGTGGTGATTATATTTGTATCTATTCAGGTTCTTAACAAAATAAGAAAAAATATATATCCATTGGCTTATGTGGAAACTGCAATTATGGAATGGCGACATCTCATACAAGGAAAAGGTAAAAATGTCCACATATATACACAATAATTTAAGAAGAAAGAATTATCTTTAGGAATTCTATTATATACTCATGATACTATTCTAAAATATATTGGTGGTATGTATTCATATCATTGACAGAATATACTAATGTTTAAACCTACTAACATTGATGAAGTGTCGATACAAGCTACTCATCTTGAACTAGAAAGGGAAAGAATGTGATTGAAGATAAGAAGCCACAAAAAATTGAAAATAAATAGAAAGGAAAATGGAAGATTAAGAAGTCAAATACAATAAAGAAATCTAAAGAAAAACCTACATCTTCTCACTATAAGAGAAGAGGGCATGAGGAAGCACATTGTTGGAACTTGTATCCATAAGTATAACTAAAGAAGTTCCGGGATATGGGGAAACAAAAAATAGGTACATCATCTCGACATGATTTGGGATCAGATTCAGGAGATGAATCTAAGATCAAGGAAATAGGAAGAAAAGGCATATATACTATAAAATCTATTTCGTCAGTTCAATCTGCTAAATTGGAAAGTGTTCTTGATCAAAATAAAAGAAGCAAGATTTTTTATGTGAGGGTTGGAGTAAATCATACAAAGATAGATACTTTTATCGGCATTGGATCTCAAGTGAAATTGATATATGAAGCAATTGTTAATAAGTTGGGTCTAAATACAACAAATCATAAAAAATCGTATCCATTAGGTTGGGTGTGTGATGATGATACGTTGTAGGTGACTAAGTAGTGTATGATCAAATTTTCAATTACAACTAAGTTCTTTGATGAGGTTAAGTTATATGTTGTACCTATTGACATTTGTGACATTGTCTTAGGTAGCCCATATCTATTTGAAAGGAAAGCTACATTTTATCTTGAAGAGAATAAATATAAACTTTTCAAAGATGGGATTGAATTTATTATCATAGCTCATTGTACCAAAACTAATGTCTCTTTAGTGAGCACAGATAAAATAAGGAGACTCATGAATGCCAATAAAACTTTTGTTCTCATGGAAGTGAAACGAAAAGAAGAAGATATATTAGATGCTTTATTAGGTTTTGATAGAGATCATAAAGAGGAGTTGGTAAAAATCATATCTAACTATGATGATATTTTTTAGGAACCTATAGTGTTTCCTCCTAAGAGGGAGGTTGAACATGAAATATACTTGCAGTAGGATTCTCCTCTTCCTGATATTTGTATGTATAGATCATCAATGATAAAGAATGTAGAGATAAATAAGAAATTTCAATAATTACTCAATAAAGGAATCATAAGGCCAAGTTCCTCTGTGTGTGGATATCCTATTGTATTAGTTCCAAATAAAGAAGGTACATGGAGGATGTGTATCGAATTTCAAGAACTGAACAAAATTATGTTAAAGAACACATATAATCTTCCTATAATTGATGACTTATTTGATCATTTAAAGACTGTTTTTATTTCACTAATATAGACTTGAGAAGTGGTTACCATCATATTATAATTACAAAAAGTTACATATGGAAAACTATTTTCAAGGAAAAGCATGGATTATTTGAATGGTTGGTTATGCCATTTAGTTTATGCAATGAACCTGTGACATTTATGAAGGTAATGATTGATGTCTTCAGGCCTTACATAGATGACTTTGTCATTGTATACTTAGATTGTATTTTGATATTTAGTTGAACATGGGAAGATCATATAATGCATGTCAAGACAGTCTTTTCACTCTTGAAGAAGGAGAAGTTGTATATCAATATTTTTAAATGCAACTTTGAAAAATTCTATGGTATATTTGGGTAACATTGTAGGGAATGGTTATCTAAATATAGATCTTTCAAAATTATAAGTTATTGTGAAATGTCCCAAGAAAACCACTACCACATAAGTCATGAGCTTCTTAGGAGAAGTACAATAATAGAGGAAATTCATTGCAAATTTCACTTTCATAGCAGCTCCTCTGCATGCATTAACAAGTGTAAGACACGTCTTTTAGTGGGGAGGAAAGAAACAAGAATCCTTTGATAGATCAAAGGAAAAGATAAGAACTACACCATTTTTTTCTATACTAGATCTAGAACATCCATTTGAGATTCAAATTGAGGTAAGAAAATATTACATGGGAGAAGTATTTATGCAACAATGTAAACCTATATGTTATCATTATGAGACTTTTACTCAAGAAATAATTAACTATCCAACATATGATAAGAAATTGTATGCATTGGTATAAAGTGTTAAGAAATGAAAGAATTACTTAATGGGAAAGGAGACAACAATTCATACATATCATTAGCCATTACATTATTTGCAATCACAGACCAGTATACAATAGAACAACATTTCAAGTGGATGGGTTTCTTACAACAGTTTCATTTGGTAATCAAGTATAAGAAAGGTATTCATAATGAGGTTGTAGATATGTTGTCAAGAAAAATGATCAATGCATCTATATTACTAAGGATAATCTATTTTCTCATGAAATTTATGTTGAAAAATATACAAGTGATGATGATTTTAAGGATGTATATATGGATTTAATTCATGGAAATCAATAACTATACTATCATGTGCATGAAATTTTTTATATCATCTTGCAAAGATTTGTATGATGTTGACCCTTGACCAAGTTTTGTGTAACACTTGGTCATATTTGACCATTTTTGGGCATTGACACCTTGTCAAAGATGGAGCGCCAGGTGAAGCAAAGATCACGGGATCTCGACCCACTTTTGGGGCCCTTTTAGGGTTTTGGGTTAATGTAATGGGAAAGGGATGTCGACCCATGGGTTTGCCCATGTTTAGGCCTATGTTGTAAAGTACAAATAAGTAGCTAGGAAATGTAAGAGGAGCCAATGGCTTAGTGCTAGTAATTATATCTGTGTGATCTAATGCAAATTCTCTATGAATGATTGTGAGAAGCTTTTAGAGATGAGTGCAAGTGTTGTAAGCGTTGAGTGCATGGATTGTAAGAAGGATCTGTGCCAGATCTACTCAGGGAAGGAGGATTTGGTGAGGAGCATGTAGATATCCTATCATATGCGGAGTACATGTTGAATTCTGTGTTGTAATCAGATGGACCAAAGCAAATAAAGAAGAATAAGACTTTGTAGACGTAGCCCCAGGGTGGAGGTGAACCATGTAAACATGTGTGTCATGCTTTGTGTTGTTTCTTCCTTGTGTTTTCATTATCTTGCTAAGTGTTATTCCATGATTAGATAGATTTTCTTATGCTTTGTGATTCTCTAGATGTATATGAATAGTATATCTGATGTGTATGAGAATGATTAGTGTTGATCTACATGATATAATATGTTTTGTTGTTGCTAAGCACTGAAATATCTTATATATGAGCAAGTACTGTGATGTTTTGTCTTGTCTGTGAAGTACAATAAAGGTGAATAGTGATGAATGAATGATGTTAAGTGATCTGTAAAAGATATAATCATAGATCTATGCCCCAGTCAAGGTTGTAGAAACCTGAGTCCTAAAACCACCCCTGCCTCTACCTCGGGTGAGACTTCATTCGCTTCGTAAGTGTTGTCGAAAGTGCCGGTAGTTAGGGTTTTTTTGGTGCACTCTTGAGCATTGAACCCTGGGTCTGCCACTATGCCAACAAATAGTTCCGTTGCCAGGACCTGAAACTATGATTGCTGGGAACTGAGGAAGAAGAAACTTTGTGCAAAATAAAGCTCTGTGTGTAGATCTATTTCCCTAGTGCACAGATTTTTACTCAGCCCGTGAAGCTTTGTGCCAAGAATAAGGTCAGATCTGAAGAAAGGAAGATCAGATACAAAGAAAAGAAGTAATATCTGAACACTTTGTTCTCTCTAAGAAAAGTAAAAGTGGAAAGAGAAGTCAAATCTACATAAAAGAGGTAAGATGTATAAGATTTGTTCTCTAATAAAGGTAAGAACAGTCATAATTTTTTAGATCTGAAATCTTTGTGCTCTGAAGAAGTAGGATAACTAAAAAATTTTGTTTCTAAAGCATGGATCTAGGTATGCTTGATAGATCCTATCCTAGCTTCAAAACTAGGGCATTAATAGATGAAAGAAAGTTTGATATGAATAGATTTGATAAGTATAATGATAGATAGGCCATATCTATGCATAGAAGGAATGTCTAGACTAACAAGTGGTTACAGAATCATAGAAAGAGTTTTTTGCAGGCTAGCTACCATGATCCTAGTGTGTAGTACAGAAGAAGCTAGGGAACATTTAAATGAAAGAGAGGGTTAACCCTCTATTATAGTTGTCGAAGACAGGGACATCTTTCTAAGGAATTCCCTAGTGGAAGACCTAGTTGTCTATGTTGCAAAGCTTTGGACCATGAAGTGTTGGATTGCCCTAGAATGATTGCTAAGCTTGAAAGAATGAATATAAATGAAGAAAACCCTAAGGCAGATATAGAAATAGTAGAAAATCAGAAGGAGTCATAAAAGATATTGCTACAGATGAAAAACACCTTGAATGAGCACTGACATGTTAAGCTATCAGAGATCTTCAAAGAAAAGGAGCAAGTCGAAGCAAGAATATGGGACTTCGACATTGACTTTATTCTTGATGAAGAAACAAAAGTGAACATTATGCTAGAAAGAACTTGGGAAGATATAGGGAAGTCTACCTTGATCCCTTCCCTAGGAGGAACAAGTTTATTCAGAGGAAATCTAGTAAACCTATGTGGAAGGCTCACCCAGATACCTATGACTGTCCATGGCACTTCGACAAAGGAAGACTTTGAAATTATTAAATTTATTGAAGACAACACCCCATTTACCATGCTCATAGGAAAACCTTGGATTGATAGAGAACAAGCCAGACGAAAATAGGAAGAAGAAGTTTTGGAACAAAAGAAGCAAGAGTTAAAAGACTTTATGACCAGAAGGATCGCAAACTTGATTGAAGAAAAGAAGAACAGATCACAGATATTTAATAATATCAACTCCGAGGTCGAGGCTAAGAGAACACTAGAGGATCCACAGAAGATTGAGTTACCTATTTTTGATACAAAAGAAGTATTATCCAGGAACCCTAGGAAAGAATTTCAATAGAAAAAAGTAACTAAGACAACAGAAGATAAGCATCAAAATGATAAAAGAATTACTGAGACAAAGCTCATTGGGAAGAAGGATAGAAAGTTAAGAAAGAAAAGGGATAATAATGTAAGGTTGCAAGAGTTTCTAGAGGATATTTCATAGACAGAGAAATTGCAGAATTGTAACTTCGCCCAGATATCAGAACAATGACATAGAGTACTTCACCATGACGAAGCAATTTAGTCATTGGGGCCAATATATCTGTTCGACTTCCACTCCGAACGGGTAGAAAAGAAATAAAGGTTCATCATCCAACCATTGAAAAGCACCATACCCGTTGCAAACAGACCGTTGCTAAGTCTCCCTACTTAGTCCATCGCGCCACGCACCGAGAATACTTTTTTATAAGAGACAATTTGAGCTCAAAACCTAAGATTAACTCACCATGAGATCATTGCCTTGTTCCCATAATATTCACTATAGTCTTTGAATTCCTTTCGGACCTGAGCTAGCTGACCAAATCTTGTATGTTGGATGAGCTCAGCGGTGTTGAGAAAAATGCTGAAGAAGTTATAATTGACTTAATGACTGAGAGAGGAGTGTCAGAGAGAGGAGTGTCTACATGTGTACAAGAATCATCCTTGGAAGCATTTATAGTTTGCTCCTCCACTGCTTGAGCAGGACCATCCCGACTGCCTTTGAAAAGTCGATCTAAGCTTGGAAACGACTTCGCCACTATTGTTGGGGCTCAGAAATGTCCTATTCTCATCCACCTTTCCCTTCAGCATTCTTCACATTTCATCGCCCCATTAACCTTTCACGATATCATTTCCATAAATATACTTGGGTTTCACCTTATTGTTCTCCACTTTATTCATTTTAGTATTTAAAAGGAATTTG
>JZKD02S2080147.1:572072-588811 GCA_000966675.3 Picea glauca
TAGGATTCAAAAGAGAAAGGGATTCTTAGCTTTGATTCATGGTTTTGGTTTTCATGCTTTCATTATTCTTTTATGAAGATTGATTTGATTATTGAATGTAAGATTGGTTCATTGGAGAGAGCTCTCATGTGTTGTTGTTCCATTTAACTCTTCACTTGTTGTATCTGCTTTTCCTTCATGTATTTCTCCATTTCTAGATTAATTTCCTTTACGCAATTTCCCAGTCTTAGAGTAATTTCATTTACGCAACTAGATTAATGATTCAATTCCAGTCGTGTGTTAGATTAATGATTCTATTTCAGTCATGTGTTAGATTAATGATTCAATTTTAGTTGTAGCTTAAACATTAGATTAGATTAGTCTCTCTTCAATCTTGCATATACTTTACGTGTGCTTCGTCAGTTTATGACCCCTTGGATGACAAATTAGATAATTTGGGAAAATACTACAATGCAATTAATACAGCATTAGTTTGGCCCAATATAACGAATGTCGTTCCCTTGTCACGATTGTTGTTCCTTTTACTGTTCATTTGAATGGGATGGTTTTTGTTCCTTTTGTTGTTCCTTTGACTAGAACAACTATCGTTCCCTTTACGATTGTTGTTCCTTTACAAGTGTTGCATCTCTAGAGGCTGGGTATTTAAAATAGAAGGTAAGAACCTACATAGGCGACAAGTAAAATGCTTGTGCCAGCACCTAACTTTGGTTGATGCATAGAGGTTGTTTTTAGGACATCTATAGAGCCCAACATTTTGGCGTCGTTGCTGGGGAAGCACATTGGATTGAGGTATTAGTTTCTTTTTCATTTCAATTCATGCAAGTGTGAATAGACATGATCCTATCTTTGAGGTGACATATGGGTAAGGACATGTAGGGTATTTTAAATTTCTTTTTCATGCAAGTGTGATTAGACATGCTCTTAACTCTGAGGTGACATATGGGTAAGGGCATGTAGGGTAGTGTAAATTTCAATTCTTGCAAGTTAGTGTAAATTTCAATTTTTGCAAGTGTGATATAGACATGTTGGTAAGTGATGTAGCAGCATCGCAAGGCGTGCAAGCATAGCCAACAGCGAGACATCGCGGAGATAAGAGACAGCTGGAAAATCACCGAGCACATTTTTTGAAAATGTTTTGAAATATTAATGAAGTCATTAAGTGGAGGCATGCATGTATTATTGTAAAAGGACCTTGAGTGATCTGCTCTCTTCCATAGTAGATAGGAGCCTTTATGTGTAATAAATGTAGGTAGATAGAATTTAATTCTAGATTAGAAAGTTTTAGGAGAAAGGAGGGAAACAGGATATAGACACCCTCCCTTGTATTATTGTAATAATAATAAGCATTATGAGAAGAGAACATAGGAGAGAAGAAGCAGAGAACTGTGTAGAGTTAATCCCATGTACAGAGGTTCTAGATTAATACAAAAAAAATTAGTTCACTCATGGTGTCCAATTGCTTCTGTGTTGTATATGTTGATTGATGTTTGCTTGGTTACTCTCTGTTATGCATTTGCTTTGATGTGAGAATGTATTATTTCGTATTAAATTTTTTGAATCTGAAGAGAGGGAGAGTAAAGAATGAGTTTCAATTGTTTCTCTGTCTGACAAAGAGGTTTCCTGCAAGGAGTGTAGTGAAGTTGTTCGCAAGGCATGCGTTGACAAGAGTCCAAAGTTTCATCTATGAAAGATCAGGAGAGATAACATTATTCTCATTCTTGCAGAAGTGAAAATTAAGCACAGAAGCCGTGCAAGGAGAGCACAAGCTGAGTGAAGTCTCAGTGTTTGGAGACAGAGTGAAGTTGTTGAAGGACTACTACTACAAGGAGTGCGTAGAGTCGAAGGAATTCAATTCTTTGAAGTAATTGAAGGATTCACCACAAGGAGTGTGTGCAGGAGTCTTCTTTAAGACTCAGAGTTGGAGAAATCTTAGGAAGTTTAGTGCCTTGAAGCATTGGAAGAAAGCGCAGCGATATCATTTTGCGTGTGGACAAGTTTTGTGAAAGATCATTTTGTTCATTTCGCAGAAAACATTAAGGAGGAATTTGATGGTCAGAATCCTCCGTGGAGGATTTGCGAAGTCCTAGAAGCTGTCAGATCTCACAGAGGAGTAGGGGAGTTATGGCGGCAATCATCCAGTGCAAGTGTGGGAAAATCTAAGCCGCTCGATTGGGAGGACACATGTCACGAAATTACCTGTATCAGGGTTTCGGGCATCGGAGGTCTGAAAGAGAAGTTTTTCAACTTCGCGAGTGGCGAAGTTGCGAAGTGAATCAGGACCATCCGTTAGGAGGAGGATAGGTGGCAGAGATCTAGGGATCTCATGAATTTGGGGTTTCCCAAGGTGAAAGCCCAAAGTTTGGGTACCCCAAGTTGTGAGAAGAGAAGTCACAAAGTGTTGAGGTTTCACATAAGAGACACGTGGCAGAACCACATGGTGGGCTTGAGAAATAATCATCTAGACACACATCATGCATTTTGAGGAGTCAACACCTTGTTGACCTCTCACGTCTTGGGAACGAAGGTTCGAGTGTTCGACTCATGAAGTCGTGAGTAGTGAGAACGAGAGGAGAAAGGTGAAATCTCGGCTCTCGGGGGTTAGAAAAAGAAGGTGCCAAAGGTTGAACCTTTTAACTCGCGAAGGTGTGAGATGTGAAAGGTGCTAGTTCTTAGCCTAGCCGGTGGTCACGCAAGGAGGGTGCTAACAAAGGGAGAGTTGTACCCATTTCGTGATATCGGGTATCGCGAGATCGCAGAGGAAGAGTCGAAAGTCATGACTCACGAACTCATGAAATCATGAAAAAGAACCTGTGGATCGATTTGAAAGGGGATTCTAGCAGAGAATCCAAAAGAGTCAATCCAACTCGAAGGGCATATAGAACGATCCTGTAAGAGGATCCTCGACTTGAGGGTCGAGTGGGTCTACACCATCTGGTATCAGAGCCTGATTCTTGTTTTTATATTTCAAGCAGGAAAAGTGAGAAGGAATTTCAACCATGTCGTCGAGGAGAAGAGACAGGAAAACACCCGATCTACCAGAGGATAGAGAAATTCCAAAAGGAAGGGGCAAGTAGGTGCAGAATCCAGAAGTGGAAAGAGATCTGCATGACATTCGCGCCAGACTCGTGGATGTGGAAATAAAAAAAAGGCGCACAGCTGATATTGAAGATGTCAGTGAGTCTAAAAGAGAAGATGACGTTGTACATGAAGAAGAAGAAATTGCAGCAGAAGATGCAGCAAATGAACGCTTGATTAGAGTTGTTGTAAGAATGAGTGCAAGAGCGAAAATGGACATTCTAGTTTATGAGGGAAACTTGGATGATGAAGAGATTCTAGATTGGATTAGAGCTCTGGACACATATTTTGACTATGAAGATGTCAAAGAAGATAAGAAGGTCAAACATGCTATCACGAGACTTAAAGGAAATGCAACATTGTGGTGGGATGAACTGCAAGCTGATAGATGCTGCCAAGGTAAGCAGAAAATCAAGAGTTGGGATAGGATGATTGCAAAGATGAAAGTGAAATTCATTCCCAGGGATTATTAGATTACTATGTTTTGGAGAATGGATAATTTGAGACAAAAGTTGATGACAGTAAAGGAGTATACTGAAGAGTTCTATAGGATGAACATCAAAGCAGGTCATCATGAAAGTAATGATGAAAAGGTTGCCAGGTATATGAATGGTCTGAGATACGAAATTCAGGATGATATGAGCATGATGACCATCTGAATGACGGAAGATGATTATCAAATGGCTCCAAAGGTGGAATATAATCTGAGCCAAAAACAAGGTCAAAGAGGCTGAGGTAGAAGTCAAGGCAGGGGAAAATCAGTCGTCCAAGATAGAAATCAAAAACCCAAGGAAGACTGAAAGAAACCTCAGATTGAGAGAGGTGGAAGCTCACAGAAAGGGCAATATGCTGGATAAAGAAGGTAGTATGTTGATCAGAGAGGAGAGTATGATGATAACAACATTTTTCCTCGTACTAGAGGTAGAGGAAGAGGAAGAGGTGGAGTGATAAAATGCTTCACGTGCAGAAGGGTCGGACACAAGTCTTAGGTCAGACACAAGTCTTAGGTCAGACACAAGTCTTATTAATGTCCAGACAAGAAGAAAGAGGAAGGAGAGACTCACATTGGTGAAGCACAGAGGAGAAATGTTGAGGCAGAGGATGCTGAAGGTGGAAGATCGTTGATGATGCGAAAAGTTCTTTTGACACCAGAGAAGGAAGTGGAGAGTTTGGTCCAAAGGAGAAGACTTTTTTGGACTACTTGCAAGACCAAGGACAGGGTATGCAAGGTCATTGTGGACAGTGGTAGCACAGACAATCTCATTTTAGCAGAGATGGTATAAAAACTGGAGCTAGATATGATTGATCATCCAAGCCCATACAGAGTTTCATGGTTACAAAAAGGACATCAGGTAAATGTCACTAAACAATGTTTAGTTGAGTTTAAAATAGGAGGGTATAAAGATGAAATACTTTGTGATGTTATTCCTATGGATGTTTTTCATCTATTGTTGGGTAGACCATGTAAATATGATAGGAATGTGATTCATGACGGGAGAATGAACATAGACACACTAGAGAAAAATGGGAGAAATCACATGCTGTTGCCAATCAAAGATAAATAAATAAAACCTAAAGTAAGCAACATTGTACTTCTCATGAGTGGGAAGGAACTTCTTATAGATATTAAGAAGAAGGAGAAATTGCAATTCATTGTGGTGAGGAATCCAAATATTGTTTTAACCAGCACAAGGGTAGATGATTTACCAGAAGAGGTTCAGGAACTATTGGAAGAGCTCACTGACATAGTAGTGGATGAACTACCTCATTCGTTGCCACCAATTAGAAGTATAAGTCATCAAATTGATCTCATACCTAGGGCTAGTTTTCCAAACAAAGTAGTGTACAGATTGACTCCACAAGAGAATGAAGAAGTCAAAAGACAGGTCTAGGATTTAATGGACAAAGGTTTGTTTAGAGAAATCTTGAGTCCATGTGTTGTTCTGACAGTACTCAGTCCAAAGAAAGACAGAGGTTGGAGGATGTGTACTAACTCAACGAAAATCAAAAAAATAACCATCAGGTATAGATTTCCATTGCCAAGGATGGATTATCTGATGGATTACTTGAGTGGAGCCAAAAAAAATTTGAAGATTGATTTGAAAAGTGGATATCACCAGATTCGTATGAGAGAAGGTGATGAATGGAAGACAGCCTTCAAGACTAATGAAGGGTTGTATGAATGGCTTGTTATTCCATTTGGTTTAACAAACGTGTCGAGTACTTTCATGAGGTTGATGAATGAAGTCCTGAAAGAGTTCATCGGAAAAATTTTCATTGTGTATCTTGATGACATACTGATTTTCAGTAAAACAGAGGCAGAGCATCTGAAACATTTGGCTACAGTGATGCAGAGGCTATAGCAAGAGAAGTTGTTGATAAATATGAAGAAATCCTCATTCATGAAGACAGATCTCATTTATTTGGGTTTTGTTATTTCTGCAGATAAGTTGAGGATGGATTCAGATAAGGTGGAGATAATTAAGAATTGGTCATCACCAAAGAATATCTTTGAAGTTCAAATTTTTCACGGATTGGCTAGTTTCTACCGAAATTTCATCAGAAATTTCAGTGGAATTAGTGCATCGATGATGGACACAGTGAAGAAGAGGAACAAATATTTTCAATGGACGGAAGAGGCTGAGAAAAGATTCAATTTGCTGAAAAGGAAAATTACGGAACAACCAATTCTGGTGTTGCCTGATTTCCAAAAGACATTTCAAGTAATATGTGATGCAAGTGGATTTGCAGTAGAGGCAGTGTTGAGTCAAGAAGATAGGCCAATAGCATATTTTAGCGAGAAGATGAATGAAGGCAAGATAAAATACTCCACGTATGATAAGGAATTCTATGCTATTATTCAGGCGTTGAAGAAATGGAGGCATTACTTAATCCCGAAGGAGTTTGTCTTATACAGTGATAATCATGCATTTCAATTTGTGACTGAACAGGAGAAGTTGAATCAAAGACATGTTAAATGGGTTGAATATATGCAAAATTTCACTTTTGTGATTAAACATATTTTTGTAACTGCTAACAAAGTTGTTGATGCTTTGAGCAGGAAATGTTTGTTATTGCAGGAGTTCAGAGTCAAAACATTGGGTTTTGATGATCTCAGGGACATGTACAAAGATGATCCAGATTTTAAAGAGGCGTATGAACTAGCTAAGAATCCAATTCTCATGGATAGAGGTCAATGGATAGAATACATGATCCAGGATGGATTGCTATTCAGGGGCAATCAACTTTGTATTCCAAAATGCTCCATGAGGGAGAATTTGTTGAAGGAGAAACATAGTGGAGGATTGGTCAGGTATTTTGGTCATGACAAGATGTTCGCAAAGCTGAATGAGTCATATTTTTGGCCAGGAATGAAAACAGACATCAAAATATTCATGGACAGATGTAGAATTTGTCAGCATTCAAAAGGAAAGAGGTAGAATGCAGGCTTTTATCAACCATTACCCATACCTGACTGGTCATGGGATGCAGTCAGCATGCACTTCATATTGGGGTTACCAAGAACACAAAGAGGGTTTGACTCAATGTTTGTGGTAGTGGATAGATTTTCCAAAATGGTACATTTCATTCCATGTCAGAAAACTAGTGATGTAACTCACATTGGCAATCTGTTTTTCAAAGAGGTCATTCGACTTCACGGCTTACCAAGGAGCATAGTTTCGGATCGAGACACTGAGTTCATAGGAAAATTCTGAAGAACCTTATGGAAGAAGTTGGGAACAAACTTGTCATTTAGTTCATATTATCATCCTCAGATGGATGGGTAGACAAAATTCATGAATAGGAGTTTCGGATAATTGTTGAGGAGCTTGGTGATAGAACACCACAGTCAGTGGGACAACATATTACCACAGGCGGAGTTTGCTTATAATGACTCACTTAATAGGAGCACAGGACAGAGTCCATTCCAAATTGTTTATGGCATATAGCCAAGAGGAATTTATGAACTGAGGGATTCAGAACATATTGCGACTAGGAGCGCTGGTGCAGAATATTTCGCAAAGGCGATGAAGGAACTTCACAGCCAGGTGAAGGAATGATTGTAGAGTTCAAGCCAAGAATATAAGCAGAGAGAAGATCAACATAGGAGACAAATTCAGTTTGAAGTTGGTGATTTTATCCTTGCACATTTGAGAAAGGAAAGGTTCCAGAGTGGAACATATAATAAATTGAAGATGAAGAAAATCAGACCTTGTAAGGTCTTGAAGAAATATGGGGCGAATGCATATGAGATTGAATTACCCGATGGGATCAAAATTTCTTTGATATTTAATGTCTTAGATTTGTACACTTATAAAGATGAGGAAGTAGAAGCAGTTAGTGAACAACTAGAGATTCAGTGGACAAAACAAATGCCAGTTGCAGAAAAGCCGCAGATGGAGTGCATATTGGACAAAAGAGTTGGTAAGAGGACTAGATGAAAGTAATTCTTTGAATACTTGGTCAAGTGGAAGGTCCATCCAGTTGAAGATTCCAACTGGGAGAATGAAGAAGAAATCTAGAAGCATGGACAAACCATGCGCGAGGTCATCGATAGGAGCCCATGAAAAATTTCAAGCAAGGGAGTATGATGCAGGAGCATTTCAAGGCGTGCAAGCATAGTCAACAATGAGACAGCGTGGAGATAAGAGATAGCTGGAAAAGCACCGAGAACATTTTTTGAAAATGTTTTGAAATATTAATGAAGTCATTAAGTGGAGGCATGCATGTATTATTGTAAAAGGACCTTGAGCGATCTTCTCTCGTCCATAGTAGATAAGAGCCTTTATGTGCAATAAATGTAGGTAGATAGAATTTAATTCTAGATTAGATAGTTTTAGGAGTGAGGAGGGAAACAAGATATAGACACCCTCCTTTGTATTATTGTAATAATAAGAAACATTATGAGAAGAGAGCATAGGAGAGAAGAAGTAGAGAACTGTGTAGAGTTAACCCCATGTACAGAGGTTCTGGATTAATAATAAATAATTTAGTTCAGACTCATGGTGTCCAATTGCTTCTGTGTTGTATATGTTGATTGATGTTTGTTTGGTTACTCTCTGTTATGAATTTGATTTGATGTGCGAATATATGATTTCATATTAAATATCTGAAATCTGAAGAGAGGGAGAGTAAAGAATGAGTTTCAATTGTTTCTATGTCTGAGCAAGAGGTTTCCTACAAGGAGTGCAGTGAAGTTGTCCGTAAGGCGTGTGTTGACAAGAGTCCAGAGTTTCATCTCTAAAAGGTCAAAAGAGATAACATTATTCTCATTCTCGCAGAAGTGAAAATTAAGCATAGGAGCCGTGCAAGGAGTGTGCAGGCTGAGTGAAGTCTCAGTGTTTGCAGACTGAGCAAAGTTGTTGAATGGCTACTGTTGCAGGGAGTGCGTAGAGTCGAAGGAAATCAATTCTTTGAAGTAATTGAAGGATTCGCTACAAGAAGTGCATGCGGGAGTCTTCTTTAAGAATCAGAGTTGGAGAAAGCCCAAAGTTTGGGTACCCCAAGTTGTGAGAAGTGATGTCACGAAGTGCCGAGGTTGCACAGAAGAGACACGTGGCGGAACCACATGGTGGGCCCGGGAAATAATCAACTGGACACATGTCATGCATTCTGAGGAGCCAACACCCTGTTGACCTCTTACGTCTCGGGGACTCGGGAGATAAAGGGATGAAGTTTCAAGCATTCGACTCACGAATTCATGAGTAGAGAGAATGAGAGGAGAAAGGTCAAATCTCGCCTCTCGGGGGTTCGGAAAAGAAGGTTCCAAAGGTTGAAACTTTGAACTCGTGAAGGTGCGAGAGGCGAAAGGTGCTAGTTCTTAGCCTAGCCGGTGGTCGTGCAAGGAGGGCACTGACAAAGGGAGAGATGTACCCATTTTTTGATCTCGGGTATCGCGAGATCGCAGAGGAAGCCTTGAAAGTCACGACTCGCGAACTTGCGAAATCGCAAAAGAGAACCTGTGGATCGATTTGAAAGGGGATTCCAACATAGAATCCGAAAGAGATGATCCGGCTAAAAGGGCATATAGAATGATCCTGTAAGAGGATCCTCGACTTGAGGGATGAGTGGGTCTGCACCAGTAAGGAGACATAGAATCTTCTGATAGGATATTCCTCATGTTCTCCCTACCAACTAGGTAGAAGTAATTTCAATTTTTGCACATTTCAATTTCCGCAAGATTAGTTTAAATTTTTGCAAGTTTGATCTACATGTGTTGGTTCTAAGGGTCTTAGTAGCTACTTGAATGGAGACTGTTCATGTTCTCCTTGACCAACTATCAGGAACGTTTTAATTTCCACAACTATGAAAATTAATTTTTTATGTTTTAGCAAGTGTGTTTTTTTTAAGTTTTTCATTTTGATTTGGGTGTTGTAGGAATCATTTTTTTTAACATGGTTTAACAATGAGTTTAAGCTTGGAACAACTCACTCAGGTCATAGGAAAAGTCAGGATCTCCTCTTCTCTGGAAGAGGATATCTTGACAGTAATTAATCCTCTAGAGGCGAATGAAGAATCAACATATGAAGAATCCTGCATATTTAATAAAGAACAATTAGGCGAGAAGGTGGTCAAGGCGGACAGCGAGAAGCTGCAACATGATCTGAGTAAGAAAAATTACGCCTACAAAATCCTAATCGAACGTTGGTTTCAAGCAATTAATAGGTTAGTTCCACTTAGTTTTCCTTTTTATTTTGTTAATTTAGAACTTCAGCAACTAATTTTTCATGCTCATACATATTCTAGACTGTCAATTGTGAAATTGAAAGATAACATATTTTTATTACTGTTTCGTGCATGGCTACATTGGTTGTTTGATTATACGTAACTACTTTATCATTTCTAATTAGCATAGTGTAGGTAGGGTTTTATTTTTTATTTTTTTAATCTTTGCTAGAATAAGTATCCTCTCCTCTGCGCTTAATGCGATCACGAGGATCAGAAAATAACATGATTGATTAACTGATTTCAGGAATATTTTTCGCCTTCCATTTGCTGGTAAATTTTTAATAAGCTTGCGAAATAATTTTATTTTATTTTGTTTATTTTGAAAACATAATAAAAACATAAATAAAATTTGTACATCCTCACACATAAAGCTTGGAAGATAAAATTTTATTTTTTTGTAATAGAAGGAATCAATGAAAAGTTGTGCATCTTCCATCTGCAAATAAAAAAATAATAATAAATAAAACAATAAGTAAGATGGTCTGCAATTGCAAGATAAGAGTTGCGCTTTTCCACGATGAAACTCCAAGATGAAACAGTATGACTCCCGCACTTTGTCATGTCTTCATGTCTTTAAATTTCAGTCTAGGTTCATCCCTGGTTTAAGTAGCGATCATGCCATCTCCTTCATAAACCCACAACCTGCAATAACAGTTAAATGGTAAACTTACAAATGTAATTTCCCCACTAGAATTCATCCTTTCATGTTGAAACCTGCAAAAGAAATAGAAAATCAAATCAAGAATAAAACATTGGATCTTTATACTTATTGCCAAACTTAAATTCAATGATGTTTTTGTTAGCTGAAGAAATATTGCCTAGTGCATATAATTCGAGATTAGGGATGATAGCATTTTATCCCATGGTTCTGTTGCATTCGGTTCAAGCCAAGACTCATCGACCAATCCCACTGATTTCATAACCTATAGATCCGTATGAGTCAATTCTCTTGATGCCAATTTAAACTCACCCAACCAAGATAACAACAATCATGTTTTACTCAAAATACGATGAGAATTTTCTTGCGGGTAGTTGTGGGATTACTTTTCGTGATGGTGTTGATTGCAAACAAATTTTCACCAAGATATCGATGATAATATTTCCCAGGAATCTGAATGGATTGCCTTACCTAAATTTTTTTTCCATCGGCATGCTTTATTGGGATTAAATTATTATACAGTTGCTTATTTGACTGATCTCTCTCTTACTGGCTATGAATTTTCTTCCGTCGTTTCTCTTGAAAAATCATTCTTATCATAGGATATAAACAAATCCAACCGAAAGATCCGTCAACTCCAAAACTAACCCCATGAAGCTCATGAACTTTTAAAAATAGCCCTCACTCTGTCCTTACAGTTGGAATGCCAAGTCAATGAATTTTGCAGATGCTCCTAAGTAAAGGTAATGAGACGATGATTGCATGTTATTATTAGAGTTGTTTTAACAAATCGTGCTATCTTTCTGAGACATGGATTCTTGGCGATACGTTGTGGTCATACACTCTTTGAGATACACTAATAAATACAACTTGGAAATCCATCGGAAAAAAAATTGTGACCTAGATTTCAAGAAATAATGCTTCAGTTCAATCTTTTTATGAAGCATTAAACATGGGCACTGAGATGGATGGCACAATGCTAGTGCAAGTTATTTCAATGAAAATATACCCATTTCGAGGGCCCATGTTTCTAGTCTCAATGGGATATATTGACCCTGCAAACTGGGTGACAACAATTGAAGGTGGGTCACGTTTTGGGGTCGAGCTTTTGTGGTTGTCAATGCTGTCAAATGTGGTTTATATTTTATGTCAGCTCGCATTAGAGTCGTGACTGGGAAACATCTTGATCATATTTATGGTGAGGAGTACTCTTGATCTGTGTACATGTTCCTATCGCTACAATGTGAGGCCTCTGTGATGGTTCCGGATTTAACGGTGATTGGATAAACTGTCAGCCTCCATATTAGGTTAGTTGCACTCCCAAAAATAGAAAAAGATATGTATTTCTAACAAAATGTAGGGGTCGTGATTGGAATGGGTTACGAATTCACCACATTTAGTTTGTTGGCTACACTGGATAAAATAATACAAATATTTGACTCTTCCAGGCATTGAAAGATTATGGGGCTTGACACATATTTGAAGTTGTTGAATGGGTTAAAAGAAATAGTAGTGATTTCAAGAATAAAGTTTATGGCCCAGTTCTTGTTGAGGTCGATGTTTCTAACAAATTTCATGCGGCTTACTTGGAAGTCCATGTACCAAATTTTATTTGGAAGTTGTTTATCACTCCAGATTTGTTTGATCATGACTTTCTTGTTAAAAACATGAAACAATTTGATATTCTTTTTCTAAATTATTATCATGGTATGAAACAGTTTGATTGGTCATCCGTGTTGTTGACAGGAGAAAATGGAGCAAGTTGTGTACCAATTTTAATTGATTTGCAATGAGACAGTTTGATTCCGGCCATGATTTGATTCTTGTTGTAGACACCACCACCTCTGTGGTAGCTGAGCTAGAGATTTGGGAAGAGTTCAATGATGAAAATAAGCATATAATGAAATTGGGACTTGAAGATTTGGACTGAAATAACGATATGAGCTATCTTAGTTCTATATTTTCTTCTAGGGACCCACAATGCATCAACATCCCTGTCAATGGTGGAGGCATCAGTCAGAATTAGAAGTTCAGCTATGGATAAATTCATTCGTAATATCACTACTGATTGTATGGTTGATTTTGATGAAAACCTGGGTGTTTTGGTTATTGATCACGCCAGCTATGTTTTTTCGAATATTGACAGTGATCATACTTTGTTGTGTGTGATTGTTCAAAGGATCAAGTAATAGAAGTTCATTTTTCATGTTTATTTTAGTTCCTATTGAAATTGCACTGGCTTGGGTTCGAACATTGTCATCCCTTGCTCCCTTCAGTATTTTCGTAGATTTTTGCAGTATTTTGGCTATGGCAATTGTTATCAAGGATGATTATTCTTCATTTCAAAGGTTGGACAAGGGTACGTTGCATATGGAAATGAAACCCAAGATTTAGTGACTCTCAATTTTCCTAGTGATTGGTCTGCAGTAGCTGTGAAAGTTGGGCTTTGCATGTCCATTCTCTTGACATTTCCTGTTATGATGCATAGTATTCATGAAATGTTTGAGATAAAACTGATGGAAAGCTATTGGTTTCAAAAAAAAAAAATATCTTTTGCATTCCCATGGATGGAAATAGTGTTATTCAAAATTCATCGTGTGGGTTCCGTTGTTATCTTTGCAGTACTAGCCTCATCCATGCCTGGATTTGGGTTCTTTATCTCTTTGGTGGGAAGTGCAGTCTGTGCGTTTCTTTCATTTGTTTTCCCAACATTGTTTCACTTTAGAACTTTTGGAGGCTGTGTACATTTTTCACAAAAAAATCATAGATCCGTCCATTTTAGTTTGTAGAATAATTTTTTCCATTTATGGCACATATAGTACATGTGTTGATGTCTACATTAACCAATCTATGACCCAAAGAGATTCAGTACAATGCAAGTTGCTTCTAAGGAAGTTCAATTGAAACACTAGAGGACAAATGAAGTCAGAATTGGGTATTGGGTCATAAATAAAGAAAGGCCTGGATCTTATTGCAGGGTACTTTGGTAGACCAAGACACACTGGCGTCATGGTTGGTATGGGGCAGAAGGATGCATATGTTGGAAGCTCAGCCAAAGCATGGAATTCTATCTCTCAAATATCCAATCATTGGGCGTGATCTGACGGATTCATTGATAAAGATTCTTATTGAGCATGGGTACTCTTTTACGATGACTACAGAATGTGAGATAATACAAGATGATAAGGGCAAGGTTGATGATCAGATATGTAGGAGGCAGGAGGAGGAGATACATAATTGGAATAGGAAGATGTTGGAAATTGAGGAATTGGCAGCTAGATAGAGTGGCAAGAAGATTATGGAGAAGACCAAGAAAGTAGTGCACAATCTGAATCTGTCTCTCTCAGATGTCGTAATTTAAAAAATAAAAATTGAATGGTGTTTATGACACAGACCGTTTACTTTCTGGCATAATCACTCTTTTAATTGCCTCTGCATGCATGGACAAAAACAACAGATCTGATCCAATCAAAGTTGTCTAATTTTAGGGTTATACAACCTTTGCGGGACCTATCTATTGCAAGGTCTATTGCCCAACTTTCACTAGCAGCCCCCGTAGGACCAACATTCCATTCATCGATCCCATGTATTGATCGCTATGGACTATGATGAGAAACCCTGAATCACAATCTTTAAATTAAAGCTTTGGATCACGATCTTCGTCACAAACTTCTCCTATCTAATGGAAATATTCATGGCATCCTAATGGTGCAGGTATATGAAAGTTTGATTGCACAATAAAAATTTCATTTTTTTTGTTTTGTTGTATTAAAAAAAAAAAAAAAAAATGTAGATAAATAAAAATTAGTTTTCTTGTTTCGTTATATATAAAATTTCATTTTTTGTTTGATTACAAAACCATTCTAATAAACAAACAGACAAAAAAAAAAACTTATGCAAATTTGTATAATACCAAACAAATTGTTTAACAACAAAAAAAAAGAATACAATATCTTATTTGTTTTGAAAATATACCAAAAATAAATAAATCAATAAATCAATAAAAATAAAAATCATAAAAATAAAAGGCAAAAAAATCTTAAAATAAAAACAAATTATAAAAAGTAAAACAACACAAATAAATAACATTGCAAATGGACATTTTCATAAATTCTTGAAAACAATAGTGAACACATGTTTTTGAGATTTTACTCTAAGCAATCGACGATGATACATATCTGCGCGCAACAAGAGGTATAAAACCACATTTATTTTTACTTTGTCGCATTTGTCCTTATTTCTACATGTGTTTTTCTTCGAACATCTCACAAGTTTTCATGCAAGATTTGTGTTGAGTTTTTTTTCAAGCACACGGTCGATCGCATCTTGCTACTAAAGTGATTTTCAAAGATCACAAAACTTTTCAAAAATAAACATGTCTTATTGACTGCTTGAAGGAGCTGATTCTCGTCTTACACATCATGATGTTTGCAGTTACACATAAATCCGTTCATAAAACCATTTGCGCCATGAATGCCTTCTACACATTTCTCTTTCAAAGCAGGTTGTTCATCCCTATGTTGAAGCCCATCTTCCATTTACTTAACCTTCATGACTTTTCACATGCCTATCTTTCTGAGTCGCGTACATCTCTTTAGCTTTTTTAGTTCAGTTTGCCTTGTCAATAAAACTATCCAAGTCCCTTTCCCTGACTAAATTGCCTTGCCATAAGCACTGTTACTACTGAGATCTTTTCATTTATAGTCCTACCACTCTTTTTATCTGAACCCACATTGACTGATGTGGGATTACTTAAGGCCCACCTTTCAATAATTCTTGCCCCATCGATCTCAACACCTTATCTGGGATATAGACTAGAGTCCATTTTGAGTACCTGGAGGCTTGCATGCCTTAATGGCAAGTTCTCTCACTGACAATCATGGGAATACATCAGTGTCCCTTGATCATCAGATCTTTGAAGTGGCTCGACATCAGCTCATTCATTCACACTTCACCAGATGTACTTGGGTACCTTGGCACTCATTGACATTAATGGTGAGTTGCCTCGCATTGGTTAACGACATTCATCATTGGTCGATAATCCAATGACTTCTTTTGATGCTCGACATCGACACATTCATTCGCATGATTAGAATTGTACCATCAGGTTTAGCAATGGGTGAAGACTATACACTTTTCATGACTCTATCAGTAGTTACAACAGCATGACTTTATCCATATGCGACTACCACAGTTCCACTTTCACACTTTCTCTTTTTCATGATTTATACATCAGTAGTTCAACTTCCTCCACTTCACATTCTCTGATCCAATAGATAACAGTTGCAGCTACAGCAGCAATCACTTTCCATATGATCCTGCAACAGTGACATCTTCCATTCTCTAACAGTTGCATCAACCATATTTCTATTGCATAGTTCATCAACATTTTGGGTAAGTGGAGGTATGTTCTTTTCTAAACTTTAATCATGTAATTCCTCAACTGCTAGCAATGAATAATTTGGAAAATTCCTTCACCAAGTTCCCTTTCTTTTTCACTTCTATGACTTATTCCACGTTGCATGAGGACATGCAACCAGTTCAGTTGGGGGGTAGGGGACATTATTTACTATCATCACTCCACTTTTCCACCATCATTATTCCATTTTTTTCATCTCATTTACCATTTATGAACATTTCTTTTCCAACTATACTATGTTTCACTTTGCTTCACCATCATTATTCCATTTTTTTTCGTCTCATTTACCATTTATGAACATTTCTTTTCCAACATTTATTTTCCAACTATACTATGTTGCACTTTGCTTTATAAGCATTGATATGCATATTGCCATGATTCACAAATATACAAAAAAAATGGCTTTCTTATACTCAGTAATGTTTCCCTTATGCACATTGATAGCATACATTTTCCAGTAAAAATATGGGAAAATTATTATCTATAACAACAAGAGAACAAGTAACAAAATGAATGTTGTTAACACAAGAACCAACATTCTTTATATTCATGGTTGTCACACAAGAACCAACCATACGAAAAATGTTTGTTGTTACTCATGCAAATCCCATCCTGGAAAACATTCATTATCATCACTCAAAGCCAACATTCAGATGCCAAAATTTCTTAATAAGATCCATGCATGGTTGCATGAGGACATGCAACAAGTTAGCTGGGGGGTATGTTGGGGCTCAAAAATGTCATATTCTCATCCACCTTTCCCTTCATCATTCTTCACATTTAATCACCCCATTAACCTTTCACGATATCATTTCCATAAATATACTTGGGTTTCACCTTATTGTTCTCCACTTTATT